>VYZU01063646.1:36552-61465 GCA_013401355.1 Ceyx cyanopectus | reverse complement strand
AAAAAAAAAAGAAAAAAGAAACTCTGAAGGATTTTAAAGGGTTAATTTGTCATTTTTTCTTTATAAAAAAATTCAATATACGGATTCCAGCAACCATGCAACTATCAAGTTTTGTCAATAAGGTTTCATGAATGCATGATTATTATGGCATATTAAAAAATATAATAATGCAGTATGTCTCTACTTAATTCTAAATAGAAAACCACTTTCACTGTTTAGAGACACAATATATTTTAAAATTTTCAAAGAAGAGGTCTTTGAAATTAAAATACTTTCCTCTTTTTTTTAATAATAATAAAAAAGAAGATTTAAATATATGGCTCTGGTCTGGATTCAGAAAGGGTCACTGCTTTGAAAATGGAGCAGCTTGAAAGGGCTCAAAATTTATTTTGATTCTTTGACAGTGTTGTACTCAGTCAAGGTGAAAGGATTTGCTGACGTCAGTCCTTTTGATAGGCTGTGATTCTCCACTGTATCTGACATTAATTAATTCTCTTTTTAGCAGGGTCAACAATCAGAGCAAAGACTAAATAAATCAGGAGTATCTTTGTGGAAATCAATGAAGTTGCACTGGTGAAAAGCAAGCATCAGATCGCTGTGGAAAATAAGTGCTTTTGAACTTAGCCATTAGCAGAAGGCACTCAACTCCTGCCTTAAAGAAAAGGGTGATTAATACTTAAGTGTTTCTCTACATCCTCAAGACATCATATGAAATAAGTCCACCACTGGGAGATTTCACCCCTGAGCAACCATTGAACCATTTGTTTCAAAGAATCAGGTGGGAATGAGGAAAAGACAAGTTTCCTGGAATTCAGAGTTAAAATAATGCTTCACTTCTGCAATTAGTCTGCAATGCACTAATAGATTCTGTGAAAGAATATCTCAGCTGCAAACAAATTAAATTATCTTTAGTTGTTACATCTCCTCTCAGCTCATTTTGCCACCTGCGAGGAAAGTATTGTCCTGCTCAGTCTAGCAGGACTAGGGCATCTAGTGCAGCCCCCTGCAGGGAGCAGGGACACCCTCAACTAGCCCAGGCTGCTCAGAGCCTTGGCCAACCTCACCTGCAATAGCTCCAGGGATGGGGCCTCAAACACCTCCCTGGGGAGCCTGTGCCACTGAGCCACCACCCTCAAGGGAAACAACTTCTTCCTCAGATCCAGTCTAAAGCTCCTCTGCTCATTTAAACCCATTCCCCCTCATCCTTTCACTGCAGGCCCTTGGAAACAGCCCCTCTCCAGCCTTCCTGGAGCCCCTTCAGGCACTGGCAGGTGCTCTAAGGTCTCCCCAGAGCCTTCTTTTCTCCAGGCTGAACAACCCCAGCTCCTTCAGCCTGTCCCCATAGCAGAGCTGTTCCAGACTCTGAGCATCTCTGTGGCCTCCTCTGGCACCTTTCCACCAGGTCCATGTCTTACCTGTGCTGAGGGCTCCAGAGCTGGCTGCAATACTCCAGGGGAGGTCTGAGCAGGGCAGAGCAGAGGGGCAGAATCCCCTCTCTCCAGCTGCTGCCCACACTTCTGATGCAGCTCAGGCTGCCATTGGCCTTCTTAGCCGCAGTGCCCACTGTGGGCTCATGTCCAGCTTCTCAGCCACCAACACCCCCAAGTCCTTTCCTGCAGAGCTACTTTCCAGAACCTCCTAGCCCAGCCTCTATTTATAGTGAGGGTTGTTCTGACCCAGGTGCAGGACAATTTAGTCTTGTTGAACCTCATAAGGTTCACCTGGGCCCAGCTCTCCAGCCTATCCAGGTCCCTCTGGAATAGGATGCCCTGCTGGCTGCTTCTCTGCAGCTTCACCAAGCCCTCTGCTGCCTGCCAGCAGAGCCAGGACCCTGCAGCTCCACTGTCTTTTGGAACCTCCCCCTTGAGTGCACCCAGAGCTGACAAATTGATCAGCAGGGGACCATTTCTCAGTGTCTGCTGTGGAGCAGGTCAGACCACTAGGCCTCTCTTCTCTAACACTGGCTCTGCCAGTGTGTCTGTGGCTGCAGCTTCTGACACATCCTTCCCCTTGGATGATTTTCCTATATAAAGTCATCCTTTTTTTGCTCAAAAAGACATCACAGAGCAATACCTTCTGGAGTTGCCCCAATGCCCAAACTTCTTCACCACCACTTCTAGGCTACAAGGGTTGTCTTTAACAGCACTGAAGGAACTGTGATAAGCAGCATGGTATTAAACAGAAGCCTATTATTTAAAGATGCCTGTGCTGTAAGCTTCAGGCAAGAGTTTTGTCGGTCCTATCTGGTGTTCCCATAATCTAGCAGCAATATAACCCTGTAGAGACATGTCCCATAGACAGGTATTGGATTACCTGACTACTATGTGCTTTCTTAATGAAACATTAGCACCTTTGGGACTCGACAAGTTTTATCCATTATTACCTCAGCACAGCTAGTATGGAGAAAGCAAGCTGAAAGGCAGAAATATGTTTTGATATTTATTTTAAATCCAGAATAACATATCTGTTCTAATTAGGGAGGTACCTTCCTGGCAGATGTTCAAATCATGTGGGAATTTGTATGCCAAATGCAAGATTAATGGGCTCACATGCTAATGAAGCACTCTTTTACTTTCCATGCCAGAGAATAAAAGCATCAGCCCTTCAGTGTTGAAGCTGGAGCTGCATCCTTCCCTAGCTGCAAAGGTTTATTTATTCCTGTGTGATTATTCAGAGATTATTTCACTGATTCATCAAACAATCTTTTTAGCTTTTTCCTTTTCATGCTATAGTAAAGGGCTTAGCCCTTTTCTCCTCACACAGGCAAAACTCATCATTTGCATGTCTAGGGTATATAGTACCATTGCTCTGGGAAGCATTTCCATCCTGCTTCTGATAGAGCACTAAACAGAAAACACTTCCCCTAAACAAATGAATACTAGCTTGGTCGTAACAAGTGACATTTCAGTCTGCCCTGAATAACAGACCAAGAATCAATTTAGTGTCAAAAAAATACCAAGTTGCCTGTCCATATGAAAGGGTTTTGGTTTTGTTTTCTTTCAGTGGTAGGAAATCTGACTGAGATTCTATCTCCACCATGAAAAAGCCCTTTATTTTGTGTTATTAAATGAAAGCTGAGCTTATCACTGACATCACGGGCTAGTCCTAATGGCTTTTACAATGGCCCTAATGGCCAGCTTGAGAGACTCCCCGGGCCACATTCTCAGGCTGTATAAACTAATGAACAACTGGACCCTCCGTTTTTAGTACTTCCTTTCTCCCATGTGTCATTTTCCACCAAGTAGCAAGCTACAGCATACAGTTCTTTCCTGCTTCTGAGATTTGGCATCACAATTTTAACAATTAATCATTTTTATTCGTGGTCCTGCTTGAAATCTCAAAAGCTCTAGGTTCAGGAGGTCGGGTTGGAGGTGTTAATGAGTTTAGCCTGATCTTGCCTATCTTTGCCTATACTTGTGTGTATGGCTGTACCTGAGGGTTACTTAGGAATTCCCCCCACCAGCTTATCATTGGTTTTGTAGAACCCAAATGATCTTAATTTTCCTTCAGTTTTATGGAAAGGAAATAAAACACAACAAAATATTGTTCCCAAAAGGCCAGTTGTCTAATATAATCTGCATTTCTCTTCTACATCAGGCTGCCTCAAGAGGACATTGTGTTGCCAAGGTTATACAGCTACAATCATCATGTATTTATGCTAAATTAGAACTATGTAATAGTGCAACATTAAACATGATGAGATTATTAAAAGGAAAATACAAATGAACAAAACCCTTTTCTTCCAATACTTCTTTTAATCGGCATTTAAATAAAAGCTTTAGTCAAGCACTTCCATATACCCATTACTTTACCAGTCTCAATAGACTAAGACAATTAGTATCTTTGTCCATTTGTTAAATACATTGATTTTTAGGTCACAAAATGTTCTTCATCATCTGCATCATCTCAATGCATAGAGAGGAAGGTGGAGGCATACACTGATATTTATCCAAGCATTAAACCTAAACATCATTAAACCTTAGGAGTCTCCAAGTTTTTTTCTATGTGTTTCTATTAATGGATTTATCTTCCTTATTATTTCTCTCCTTGAACATAAGAGAGCTTTAAGCACCCATAGCATCTTAGAGCAGTAAGTTCCCACCTTAGTCATACCCAGTGTGTAAAACTACTTCGTTTTGCTGACATCTTGCTCCTTTTGGTAAGCCACAATTTTTGTACTGAGATGAAAAGGCTAGTGAACCATCCTTACACACTATCTCAACACCACTCAATTTCATAGGCATTTCTCCTACCTCTCTAGAATTGTTCCTTTTCCACAGTGATGTCACCTATGCTAGTTCATTCTTACCTCTGTGGAAGTCTTTGCACACATTCCTTGATCCTCTCTAGACTTTTTCTAGTGCCTGTTTTGAGATGAGAAGGATCAAAACTGCCTGTGTAAGGATCATCTAAAATCTTCCTGAAAATAGAAAGCAAGGAATAAGCCATTGCACAAGTCCCAACATCTCCATACATTGTCTATCAGAATTTCTTATGTTCCTATGGCAGCAGTAGTTGTGCAACAGATTTGGTGGCTTTTCAGTCAGGTATAACATGCAACTCCACACCCCCAAGAAACCAGGCTGAGATTCCACATTATAAATTTCCAAGTTGCAAAGCTAAGTTTAAGGGCAGTCTTCCCCTTCTAAGTTGTTGCTCAGATGTGGCAATTCCACTGTCTGTGTGACCACACAAAGCTGGTTCAGTGAGGTGATCTAAGCTAACAGACAGTCTCTCCCACCCTTCCTCAAGTGTTGTTTTGCTTTGTTTATGAACCTGCATCACTCCAGCTGTCAGCAGCATACCAAGGAATGAATTAGCCTTGCTGAAGGACTGATAAGCTTCCCCCACCTCTCTGGTGGGGTAGCAGAGAAAAGAATGAGCAGGTGAGAGCAAAAAGGGGATGAAACTTCTTAAATTGGCTTTCCACCAGCAAAATCCTCATGTAAAACAGTGTTTTCAGAGGTGCTGAGTAGCTGCACTGGTTTCATTGCTTGTGTTTTTTCTCAGAGAGGGATTCTGCAGGTGGATGGGACTTGGGGGGGAAGAGGAGGTGTTCCTGAGTTGAAAGGTTTTATGTTTGTGCAGGCAATGGTGCCCTGAATTTTTTGTCATTTCTCATTTCAGGCCCACTGCCTGAAGCATATGTTTTACAACATAAATAACACGTCATTCTCTCCTCTTCTTAAAAAAATAAGAGATTCAAAAATCGAGAGTAGAAGGATGGACAAAGAGGGGGTAGTAACAAGCAGTGCAAGGGGAGGTTTTTCCTGTGGTTGGGTCAGCAAACAGTGTTTTCAAAGTACAACTCAGGACATTTAAGAAGAGAAGACTGGGGAAAGTGAAATAAGAAAATGCAATTCCAAGCTCCTAGTGACATCTTTAAATAAGTTTTATCCTCCTTAAACTGTAGATCTGCTGCAGTTTACATCATTAATCCTCACATTCCTCACATGCCAATCAGGCCTCTTAAGGGGTCACTTGGGTAAGGAGGTGGTCTGTGACTTGCCATTCCCCCGTGTGATAAGCAGAAAGTGCTCACACAAATATTACATCCAAGATGTCTTTATGGCTGCCAAACAAATAGCAGCGTGTTCTCAACCACATGAGTTCATCCAGGTCTTCTCCCAGTGCTAGTCCAGACCTCATCTGATGCCAGTTTATGCCAGGGAGGATCTGGACAGATATTTTTTTCTCAGAAATAAAAAACAATACTTGGGAGCATTTTACACTCAGAAGTGTAAAATGAGCTGTTTGTTGGCATTTTTCATGAAAATTTCATCATTTTATCTATTTCTGCAATTTTATTGTATTTTTTTTTTACATTTGCATTTGCATGTATATCGTGTATTGCATGTGTTTCTGAATAAAACATGAAGCCATGGAAGTACTAACACGTGATTTATTTCAGTACAAAACCTCTCAGGATAAGCATATACAGAATCAGTTTATTTATATGAATATTCATATGTTTATAGCACGCAGCATCAAAAGAAATAAAAGCTAGAACACTTGATTGCCTTAACACACCCTTTGTAATTTAGCAGTCTAGAAACCCAAGTGATCTTTGATTTGTAAAGATATTCCAATATCCAAACATTTTCCTTTCAAGCACGTTCTCTTTGAGGAAATATATCAGGTTTAAAGACTTTATGTTAAAAAAAAAAGACACCTTAAGTAAAGGTTAAAAATCACATCATGAAAAATGAGCTCTTTCTGGAAACCAGATAACTAAATATCAGAGGAACATGTTATCTTCATGGAGAAAATTGGAGTTTTAAGTGAAACCAGAGGGGAATGGGTCAGTCTGTGTGACCCTGAAGACATGCTAAACAAGCCTAACTCCATTTCAGAGCCTGCCACTGACTGCTGCAGCTAGGTGCTTGAAATGGGGCTGTGCAGCTCCACACTATTGTTTGCTGTCTCCATTTTTCACAAGGAGCCCAGATGAAATCTGAAACCAGAGAGAAAAAACAAGCATTTCCACGCAGAGGTTTTGAGTTGTTTTGATTTTGTTGTTTTATTTTTTGTTGGTTTTTTTTTTCCCCTCTACAGTCAACTACTTGCAGGTTTGGTGTTTTGATAAATCAGTGCAGCCACTGTACTTTAGTCCTGGCTCATGTTAATTAGTTCAATTAGATCTAGAAATCTACATTAGATGTTATAATTAGTAGGTTTAAATAATACAGATGGTAATATATATTTAATAACTGTGTTTCTTTATATCTACACGTTTGTCAGTTTTATATTTTGTTTTGATATCTTTTTTAGTGCTTGATAATTATTATTTCTTCCTTTTGAAAGCATATTTTAGTTGCTTGTTAGTTCTTTTTTTGGTTTTTATTTCCCTGTTTTATGTCAAATCTGCCAAGAGTTTAAGGAAGTAATCTTTCAAAGACAGTTTGTGTAACTCGAAATACACATTATACGTTAAACATTTCTTTTATTTGTAGCCATCTGTGAGACTGAGGTAACACAATAAAAATGTATACAATAGCTGAATGCATTCAAGAGTTGACTAGCAGCTTTGCCAAGATTTCAAGGATATCACTCCTCTTCATAATTTAAAAAAAAAATTGTTTTATGAATGCAGTTAAAGACCAAAGGCACTTTTTAGCACATTGAACTGATTCAAATGTAGAGGCACCCTGACATCTGTATTTGGTGCATTTGGTTTGTGAAGAAAAATTATGAGAGCAAGCAGAGGGAGTAAGTCCAGCCAGCTGTTATTGTACACATGGGTGTGTGTATGTTGGGTAGAAACTCACATGGCCAAGCACTTAAGTTCAGTGGGAACAACTTCAATAATGCTAGTAACTATATTTGGTTAAATGCACCACTAAAAGTGTGAGTCTCTGCAATAGAAAGGAAAGAGGTTTCTGTTTCTAAAGGTCTGTAGTAACATATAAACTCAATGCAGGAATGGGATAAAACCAGCAAAAGTTTGCCAAGGGATTCTTTCACTGTGATAATTGGATTATTTTGAGTTTTTATGCTATTATTCCAAGTCACTGTAAGACATTTGAACATAGCAAAAACCAACCAACCGACCCAAACCCACAGTAATATGAATTCCAGTAACAGGGAAAAAAAAAATAGAATCTGTCCCATTTTCTGCTCTGGTCCACGGATCCTAAAATCCAAACCAGACAAATGTCAGCTCTCACAAGAAAGGCAGTTGCCAGATGTTGGAACAATTGATGGCCCAGATGACAGAGGTCACCATTTGTTTTGGGCAGCTGTTCTTCAGCCAGCCAGTGCCCCAGAGGACCAGGGGCAGACGCCAGATGGCTCCGGGTGGGTGCTCTGCCTGCTCCAGGGCCACCAGCTCCTGGCAGGGGCCAGGAGGACACAGCAGATTCCCAGAGAGATATTGGCCCAGGGAAATGGGATTTAAAGCAGCACCTTTGAAGTCGATATAAGCTAATACGAATGAATTTGAGCCTGAGTATAATAATTACTGCTGCAAGGGGATAGCAGCAGCAAAGTTAGGCTCTTGCAGAACAGCTAAACACCCAAATCATTAAGCTTTCCTGTGACATTTATATCCTGGGTCATATTCATATGGAGACTACAAAGCCCACAGGCTAAATTATGTATTTGAGGACACAGATAATCAGTCTCATCTAATAAAAGTACAAGAAAATGCATGCTCCAAGCTGACATCACCACAGACAAACTGCATGTAAAAGTGCACTGTAAATCAGTGGGTCTAGTGGTTTCTAGCCTGAAACTGGGATAATTGGAAGGGGATCTGATAGAGGAGCTGTAAAATCATTAGTAGAAAGGAGAAGGTAAATAGGGAACAATTGGTCACTGTCTTCAATGCGAGAGCTAAGAGTCATCAAAAAAGCCAGCAGGACCCAGATTCATGATAAACAAAAGGAAATTCTCCCTCACCCTATGTGGAGATAACTCATGAGACTGTTTGATGCAGGATGGGGATGGGACTAGAGGTTTATGGGTGTTCAGAAATGGCTAAATCCATGGCAGGTAAATCTGTTAAGAATTTCTAAACAGAAAGAAATGCATAATTCCCTGTACTTCTGTCCTTCTCCAGGTTACTTATGTCAGGTACAGGCTGAGGACTTTGGTAGAAACTTAACTGGCCCACTGCAATTGTTCTCAAGTCCTTACTTTCAGCATTATTTAACCACAGAAGTTTGGAGAGGGAATATGTTTTTTACAAAGAGTCCCTGTATGGCATCTTATCCAGATTAGTTCAGCCTAAGGAAAAAGTCATGAGGCCTCATAGCTGACTTGTTGAAAAAGCTCTTTGGAGTTATGGTGATTTTCAACTTGCTTTTCACTCTTGCAATCCTCCCAGCAGAAAAAAAATAGGCTGTTACGGAATGAATGTGCACTTATAAGCACCAGAGTTGCTTGAGTTATAATATTTTGTGACTACACAGAGGTAATCCTTTGGCCACGAGAAGCCTTAGATTGAAAACCAGCAGTTGCCATCCTTGGGAGGTGGATTGCAGTCCTGGTGCCTACCCTTGGATTCCTTTTTTTTCCTGCAGAAAGCTGTAGGGCTCTGTAGTCGTGTGCCATAATCTCATGCTTGCTGCATGGCAGTTTCCAAGGCAACTGGCAGGCAGCACATGCTAGAAGTGATCCTGAGGGGATGTCAGCTACAATTGCCTTGATAGAGGCTTTGCTTGGAGTGGATGCTTACCCACAGAAGAGGCTGGGTTTCCCTTCCCAGATTGGGGAGTGTTAGAATGTGTTTACAACAAAGCTCATGCCTTGTTTTTCCAGAGAAATATTGGAACGTAAGACTTCAAAAATAATTTCATTTCCTTCTCCAAACCATATTCCATCTACCTAATATTTGTGATCTGTGAAAGCTTGATGTGTCTCATTGACACTATTTTGTGAAGATAATTGTACATGGTAATAACTGTGTAGGAAAAAAAAAAATGATTAGGAAATCACACATGAAAATAAACACTGAATAAAAAAAACCTATTTTCTGGCAACCAGAAGCATCTGAAAAAGGGTACTTTGTTAGAAAAAAAATAATTTAGAAGATGAGACAAAGGTCCATTCTCCTAATGAGCTGGGAGCAGCATCTGCTATCTGTGTATCACGTGTATCCAGCACTGTCTGAGTATGTTGAAGGTTATCAGGCTGCATCTTTTGAGCCTCTGAGACTAAGCCTGCCTATATTGCACAGCTCCTCTCCATCCCAAAGACTATGCATTAGGTTCACAGGGGTATTTGGGGAAGTGTCTGTACATGTAGATACCATTCATCTACTCATTTGGCCCGAGGATATGCAGAGCATATATTTTGGGAGAAGAACATAAATTATATTTATTTATTTTTCTCCCTTTCATTTTTTGTTGTTGTAAGCAAACACGAAGTTTGACCCCCTTCAAATCAGAGATTTAACAGTGAAATATAAGGTCTGTGACAAAGAAAACAGAGTGTAGCATGTCTTCCAAATCCTGGAGGAATGCTTGAAAGGAACCCGTCTATCATTTGCTAATGATTTTTATTGTCCTTTAAGAACTGAACCTCACTCAGACTGTGAAACATCAGAGTTTAAATGCAAACATTTATTTCTTCCATGTAATTTGGACACTGAATAGAAAGGCTCAGAGATGGTGAGACAGTCAGTAACAGAAGGGAGAAGGTCAAAACCTGTGTCACATTCTAAATCAGAAAAGTAATAAAAAGTAAATATCCCTCACCAACACCCCACTTCACATTAAAATATGCAAAAGAGAAATAAGGATTGTAAGAACAGAAAGCTACTAGATGTTACTAGTTATTTTAAACCGTTTTAAATTAGGAAATCAGTGCCATATTATCATACAAAATATACAGTAGAGGAGGAAACACAGAAACATTTCCCTAAATTTACCAAAATGCATTTGTTTCCTAACGAAAATATGTATAATGAGGAATGCGTATCCAATCTGGAAGAATGTTAGCATTTAACACTCTTCATCTTGGTGAAAATACTCCCCTTCTGGGACCTTGCCAAGAAAGAGAGATTTTGACAGGCTGACTTCTTCCAGGGAGAGGCTTCATCTCTAAACCCAGATTCAGCTATTTGTCCTTTTATTCTGAATAGGAGAATAATAAAGTGGGTTGTTGTTGTTTTAATGAAGGTTCATTTTGAACAGGATCACTGTTATCTAGCATATTAAAATAAATCAGGTTTTTGGTAGCTACACATGTACATAAACTCTGCTTCCTTTCAATCCATAAACAAAGAGAGAAAACAACCTTTATTTGTAAACTTCAGCAACTGCAAAAATATAACAAGGAACACACACACAATAAAAAAAAACAACAAACCAAACAGGAAAAAAATCTCCTATGTGCCATTTCCTCCCATTTACAACACCACAAGATCAAAAAAAATAATTGACAAACAGGAAGTTGGTTGGAAATTATAGCTGTGTCTATGAAGCTGACATTCTTGGTTGCCTGCTCTCTTTGAAGCAAAGTAATTGAACAGGCTCTAGTTACAGGGGCCAACTCTTTTGAAAGCAGCACTCTCTAGGTGAAGGTTATTCTTTACTCAGGGGTTAATCAGGGACCTGGATTTCTGTCTCTATAATGCTGCTGGAAGGAAAGGATTGAAAACAAATTCCTCTCTGCAGAATTGCCCAAGATTTCGGTGTCAAATGTTGATTGGCACTGATAACAGCTTCTCTTTTTTTTCTCTCCCTAATGAAAGCATCATCAATTATCTTTTCTTTTTATCTATTTGCTAACAGCTTCTACCTCTAGATACTCTAATAACCTATAAAATGTCAAATACTTTTGATCTCTAATTCAGCAAGTCAACCTAACATGTGTGATCTTAAAAGCTGTGAGCTGGTTGTGCTTGTGGGGTGTTGGTGCTGGATAGTGTTACAGATGAAGACAATGGGAAAATCTGTACACTGGAAGAACCCTTCTCACATTGCAGCCTGAGCCCAGATTTCTATTCCCTGGGTTCTGGAATGGTCTGGAAGTCAACTTCCACTTCAGGCACCCAGTGTGATGGAAACACTCGTCCTAATCAAAGGAACAAGAAAAATCTACCAAGATTAATCAGACATAATCCAATAATCTGGTGGTGGAAAGTGGACCAAAATGGAGTTGAATGTACTGTGGGAAGTTATGTGTGAAGAAAATCTGGTTTTCAGTCTCATGTCTAGGAGGGGGTGAGCTAAGGATGGACACACTGACACTGGCAATTTGAAATGAGCTCAGGATGAAGAGGAAACAGATTCTTAACAGGGACTTCTTAGTGTCTTCTAAAATTAAAACAGAAAATATGTTATTTTAAATTTTGTTTTTAAAAGCACAAAAAGATGTTGTAGATTAGGCAATGTCCAAGGAGGGGTATTTCCCTGTCAAAAACCTAGTCCCCATAGCCCTCACTTTCCCCGCTTTAGGAATCAAGTAAAAGCATTCAGACAACCATTCTCCATGTAGTCAAGTAAAGCAGACTGTCCTTGATGTCATGCTAACTATTTCTAGAAAAAAAAAAAACAAAACAGGAAAAAAATAATAAAAAATATAAAATAAGACAGGAAAATAAAATATAAAAAGTCAGTAAAGATAAATCCTTCAATGAACCTTGACAAATAAGCTTTCCTTTATTTGCTGCATAGCTGTCCAGCTGAAGGTGGGTAGCTGCATTTCTAACCAGCAGAGGATTTGGCTTCATCTGAGTTCATGCAGTTACAACTGTCCAGCAGTTGCATTTGACCAGATTATTTCATCTCATTCAACAGACTGGACGCTGCTTATTTTAATTCACTGCTTTCATAAACACTTCTTGTATTTCCAAGATATTGGTTTTAGACACATTGCTTCTTTTCTGCATTGCTAGCCTTTTCTGCTTCTGGCTTTGAGACTTTCCCAACGATCTATAATGTTCCAATGAGAGCAAGATAAACATTGAGTCCCAGTCAAGTGCAGTGATGCTCCTGAATTACCTTCAGTGAGGGAGTACTGCAATACCTGGCTCTTCAATCCTGGTTTTATTCTCTTTCATACAGGGAAACTGAGGCAGGGAAATGTGTCCCATAGACCACTGAGTGCTTCACGAAAACAGAATAGCATTCCAAGCTTCCACTGATCCTTTTCAAACCATTCATCAGCGTTGCAAGAGGAGCTCAACACCTGAAGGAACAAGCCATGAGTGGCTTGTTGGAGGTCAGGGCAGCCAGTCTGAAAGCTCACCTTAACGCCCCGGGGGTTCTGGTTCCCAGCTGTCAGCATGGCTGCAGAGCTGCTCACATAGATTACCTGTGGTTTGCCTCCTTCCATTCCTTCCCACTGTTTGTCACTCCTAGTTTTTGACATCTTCTTTAAAAAAATCAAACCCTAATTCCGAAACTTGATCTAGGTGAGCGGCGTTCGGCAGCTCCCGCAGCTCAAACGAAAGTCTGCTTTGCAAGGAAAAGCTGGTGGGATGGCAGCCAACGATTGCAAGTGTTCAGCATCCAGCTTTCTAGGATTGCATCCTCTTCGGAGCCCCTGGGAGCAGAGGGGAGCCCCTCGAGTGATGCTCCGGGGCCGTGCGCCATCTACTGCCCCCCGTGCAGCTTCATCCCATTCCACTCACTTTCCACTCAAAGGAGCAAAGGCAACTCAGAGAAAGGGGTGGGGCTTGCATGGGATTTTTTTTTGGTTTGGTTTCTGTCGTTGTTTTCGTTTGGTTTTCTCTCCAGACCAGACAAAAAAATGTGTTTTGTAGGTTGTCACCCAACCCAAGTGCTGTTGGAAGCTGTTGGAAAGTCGCCCCACACCTTCCACTAGTTTTCCACTGCTGTAAGCTGGGCCCAAAACCACCAAGGGACATGCAGCATGTTTGGGTTTGTCCCTAAAGAAGAATCTGAGTTATCTGAAAAACCATTAAGAATTCATAGGAAGAGAAGGTCCAATAAGAAAGTCTGTTTTGATTCATGTCTCACAGGTATTGTCCGTGTAGGAATTTGCTTACGTTGGACATGAGTGTAACTGAACTGTAAAAAATTACACAGCAATTTCTTTTTTTTTTTTTGTGATTTTAAATCACTATTTACCACCCAAATCTTAGCAATTGTAAAATCTGTTAGAGTGGGGATTACCATAAGCAGTCCATGTCCTGTGTGCCAGTCTGAAAGACATATACTAAAGAGAATGGGATGTTAGTGCCTAAAATTAGTTCATGTTCAGAATAGCCACAAATTTGCTTAGTTCTGATGTAAAATTCATAAGATTCTTCCTCATGGCTGAGACTGACATACCCTTACTCAAATTTAGGGGACAGAGGTGCCTATGTCTTACCTAAAACTCTGCTATACATTAAATCAACAGATATCTGATACCTATTAGATATCTAAATATCTATATCTAATAGTTATATATCAAATATCTATTTCTAGCATACAAGACAGGTACATTTTACTTACCTAACCATAGGTATCTAGTTCCATCTCAGGTGCCCTCGTGTTGCTTGTTCATACAGAATGTGCCACTCATACCTTCTGTTCTAATGCAGAGATATTGAATAACTCTCAAAATCAACTGTCTTGAAGACACTGAGTCTCTAAAGGCTGAATCTCTATAAAGGCTCCAGCAGCTGTGACAGAGGCTCAGGCAGTGACAACAACCATAGTGTGTGTCCCTATAGATTTTTATACCTAGGTGTTCTATTCCCAAAGGACAGTGACCAACAGTCATGTGTTTCATGTAGCCAAGACTCCTTTCACATCACTTTTGTGCTGCTGCAAACTCTCTAAATTTCAATTGCTTGGGACCTTCCTAAACAGGGATGCTGAGGAAAATCAAATTAACTGAAGGTTTAAACCTGAAGTGTTAAAATGCACTTTTAGTGTAGGTATAAAGACAAGTTAATACTGAATGAGGGGATCCTCAAAGGAGCTTAATGAGGTTTTGCTAATCCACTTAAAGAAGTGAGTCTGGAGTTTTCCCTGTGGACACACCCATAATCTTTTGTCATAAATTCACTATTACTTTTCTTGTTTTCATACATTTTATAAGGCTCATGGGTTCAATGCACCAAATGATGTCCACTTATCTGCTGCTCAGCTGCAATTACACTGGAGCTGAGTGAGAACATTGTGACATTTTCTTTGAGTTTGCAAACTTCTGCCACAGTTTGATTGTCTATATCTCTTCAGTGGCTTCATTAGATAAAAAATAATAATTTTTTAAACCTATATATTTTATTTACCTTTTGTTTTGTTTTGTTGTTGATTTTGTGGGTTTTTTTTTCCCCTGAACTGTCTCCATACTTCTGACACTTCTCCAATATAGAATATTATTTCTTACAGAAGCAAGAGCTTAATCTCAGGCCAGAACTCATGAAAATAGTGTTCAGACTTTTCAAATGCATGAGCTGTTCACATTCCTTTTGTAGTTTAACATTTAGCCCTCATATCAAGAAAACATAGGACAAGGAATTATTTGTTTCTTCCTCGTAAGAGGTTTTGAATCAATTTTTTTACTTGCTCAGAGTGCCTACCTCAGCAGATTTTTTCTCCCATTCAAAAATTAGCCAAAAAAAAATAGCATATATGAATCACTAAGTGTATCTATCTTCAATTAACAACATTCAAAGAAAACGTGCTCTGCTTTAGTCACACAAACCTAAGGGGTGAGCGGGAAATAGGAATTCCTCGGACACAAAACCAAAACACGGAGCGAACAAACAAACAAACGCACGAAACCACACCACAAAAATCTCCTTTTATTTTCTCTTTTGGACTCAGGCCTGACACCGACTCGCTGCAGAGTCCTCCTCCCGCCGCCCTTGGCCGCAGTGCCGCCGCACGGCCAGGAGAGGGAGCCAGCGGACCCCGCAGCCCCGCCGCACCCCGCAGCAGCCCCGGGCCCGACCCTTCCAGACCCGGGTCCCTTCCAGACTCGGGCCCCTTCCAAACTCGGGCCCGTCCCTTCCAGTTCCGGGCCCCTTCAAGCTCCGGGCGCGCCCCTTCCAACCTCGGGACCCTTCCAGCCCCGAGCCCGCCCCTTCGAGCCCCGGGTGCGCTCCTTCCAGCCGCGGGCTCGCCCCTTCCAACCCCGGGCGCGCCTCTTCCAGCCTCGAGCCCCTTCCAGCCCCGGGCCCCTTCCAGCCCCGGGCCCCTTCCAGCCCCGGCCCCTTCCAGCTACGGGCCTGTCCCTTCCAGTTCCGGGCCCCTTCAAGCTCCGGGCCCCTTCCAGCCCCGGGTGCGCCCCTTCCAGCCCCAGGCTCTTCCCTTCCAGCCCCGGGCTCGTCCCTTTCAGCCCCGGGCTCGTCCCTTTCAGCCCCGGGCGCGTCACTTTCAGCCCCGGGCGCGTCCCTTCCAGCCTCGGGCCCCTTCCAGCCCCAAGGCAGCCGCCTCCACCCCGCCGGGCACGAAGGGAGGCCTCGCGGGCCGGGTACGAGGACGTAGTGCGGGGTTCCTGGCAGCCACCCCCCCGGTCCCGCCGGAGAACAGCTGGCAGCGGTTGGAGGGAGGTTCATAGCCCGGAGCACAGTCGCTGTGGCTGGGATCCGGCTCCTGAGGCGTTGGGAGGTATCTGAGGGTGGACTGCCAAGAAGAGATAAGGCCCACCTGGAGAGGACATTGCAATAACCTTTGCCCACAGGCTGGCCAAGATCCTATGGAGGGTTTGAAACTGGGAATGTTGAAGTAAGTGAAGAGGAAGAAGACCAACAATTAATTGCAGAGGTAGTGGACTGGCTTTGGATGCAAAAGGTGAAATGGGCATGAGAAGCCTTGGAAACACCAGAACAGGGTGGAAAGTGCTTCACCAGCAGCATTTGCACCTAAGGTCCCACTGCAAACACACAAGTGGTGGGATAGGTCTCCCAGCTGGAGTGCTGGAAAGCCAGACTGGGCTGGTGAGGAGGAATAGTTGCCCTTTCTGTGAGACAGCACTAGGGATGCACAGAGCTTTGCCTGGGGACACATGATCACCCAACTGGGAGCCTCTGTCAAGAAGCTGAAGCTTTATTTTGCAGGCCCTAGTCCTTATGGGGGATGTTAACAAGCCTGTTCTCTGCTGAAAGGACACTACAGTGAGGCACAAGCAATCAAGAAGTCTCTGGAGTGTCTTGCTGATGACTTCCCGCCATGGGTGACTGAACAGCTGGTGAAGGAAGTTGATGGATGTCCTACTTACAAACAAGGAAGAACTGTTCAGGGATGGGAAAGTAATTTGTAATCTTGGCAGCAGTGACCATGAGAAGGTTGAGTTCAAGATCCTACCTGGCTGGTCAAATAGCAGAACAGGTTGCCCAGAAAGGCTATGGAGACTCCACCCTGGTTTGATACTCAAAATATGCCTGGACATGGCCTTTAGCAGTCTGCTGTGCTTTCCCCTCCCCTGGAGAGGGACTAGGTGATCTCCAGAGGTGCCTTCCAACTTGTGTGATGATGTGATTCTGTGACACTCAGCAGTTTTCATACCCCAAGTAAATGACTGCAATGAATAAACAAGAAAGGGAGAAATAAAGCAGCCCGTATGAGTGCAATACTGCATGAGTACAATCAATATTCATCACACAGAAAAAGCAAAAAATCAATAAGGTAAAAATTAAAGAGTAAAAGAAAAAGACATCTTCTCTTGCAATAAACAGGAGCAACGGATCCCCAGACCATGGAGTCTTGCTCATTCTGGGCATGCTTGCAGCTAAAGGAACCTCACAGCAGGGAGAGTTAAAGCTGCAGGGACCAGCATTTTGCAGCTGTTAGGTGAGTTGCTTTCAAAATCTTATATTTTTCTATAGCAACTTTCCCTTTATACATATAAGACATGCCTGACATATATATACAAATATATATGTGTATATTCTTTGTTGGAAGTGTAAATTTGTCCTCAGGGCTAACAGTGGATATTAATGAATTCCCATTGCTCTTTCTGGGAGAACAAACCTATTGAGGAAATCAGCAAGTGATAGCTAAGATATTTTAGTGCTAATTCATAATTAGCACTAAAATAATCAGATTCACTCTCCCAGCTTCACACCAGGACTGTCCATCCCTGACAGCCCCAGGAATACTTGTCCTTCCACCATTCTTCCATCTTCCATCATTCAAGCAAAAAGAAACAAGTACAAAAATTAAAAAATCCAAAAAACCCACAAAACCCAAACAAAACCAAACAAAAACCAGAAGAAAAACAGCTGATAATGATGGTGATGGAATTTAAATAGCTATAAAAACATTTTAAAACAGCAGCTCAGCAAAGGTTAAAGATAATTAGAAGTTGCAGGTCTTACCCACTGCTCTATTTCTTTTTCTTTTTTTTTTTTGGTGGCATTTTATGCTAAGAAGTGTGAGTATGAAGGTTAATTTTGGAAGAAAATATGCTTGTTGAATTGCCTGGAGGTAATATTTCACACCTTTGGAATGAAAGATGTCAAATCCCAAACCCTTAACCCATGAGTGGCTGATGTGTTTCATCAGGGACTGCAAGACTTGTGTCTCTCCCCAAAATGAACAGAAGATTTTGCCAGGGACTGTCCTGAACTCCCAATTCTTCTGATGTTCAGGAAATAGCTGAAAAAAAATTAATTCTGGTGAAGTAGAAATCATTGCCAAAACATATTCTGTCAAAAATAATAGAGTTATGCTCCTGCAGCCTCATAGGCTACAGGTGAATTTGTCTTCAGGTCTTAGGTCCTCAGTAGTGCATAAGTAGTGACTAAGATATGTGTGGTAGCACACCTCACAGGTATCAGTGAAGGTTTCTTTATTCTGTCTGATACTGATAAATAAGACAAGGCCAGAGCCCAGTGTCTGGCCCAAAGGCAAAACCAGGATAAATCAGAGTGCAAACCAACAAAAAATTTAAAAAAAATTTGCTTTTTTTCACTTGTAGAGCCTGAGATGCCATGAAAAGTGCTGTGTAGCAGAATGATGTTTCCATAGTGTGAAGTTTCACACAGTCTCTTGTGGCATGAGGAGTGTCTGAGGCTCCAGTGGGGGACACCCAAAGCCCTGTGTCCTTCTCCAGCTGGCCTCCTGGGAATGCTGCTGCCACATGCAGTGCCCTGAGCCATGCCCAGCCATTGTCTTTGGGAGCTCTGAGACAGGCACAGCCCCTGCCAGGGAGTATGCTAACAATTATACACTGCAGTCCCAACTGGTGCTCAAATTCCTTGGCAATTTTCATTGTTTTTTATCAAACAGCATAGATATAACCTGTGTTCTAAGGAATTGAGTTCAGAAATATGATGGAATTCCATGATGCAAAATGATTTTACCTCTAACTCTTCCCCCATAGACTATGTACAAAGATATCTAATTTTTGTGTTGTTTTCTACCACACAGTGTCAGGGTTCCCAGTTCAGGTCAGAGTCCTGTGCTGTGCTAATGGCTGTTATTATGGTGACCTTTTTTCCCCATCAACAATTCAACTGGCCATGCTGTTTGGAGGCATTTCTCCAGCTCTGCCTCCCTCCTGCTGCACATTGTACCAGAAACAATCCTAAACTCAGTTATGGAATCTTTCATGTGTAAAAAGTTGCACCTACTGTTTTCAGTTCTGAATAGAAAGTCAGTCTTTATTCAGATTTTTTTCAAATTTGGGGGTAAAATGAAAAGAACAACAAAGAAAAACAAAAATATCCCAGAATTTATCTATTTTTTAATGTAGTCTGGTGTAACATTGTAGTACAAATAGGACTTAATTAGAAGCTCAGACTGATTGTAGTGTATGGTTCTTCACAGGATAGCTGGAATAGAAAGGTAAGTAGAAAGGTGCTAGGTTTACTATGAGCATGTATTTTCATGATGATACAAAAATCTGAAGGCATTGCACAAGAAATAATAATTGTTGCAACCACAAAAGTGCAGCAGTGCCCTTATCTACTCATAAAAGACCAATGCAGATTGAATTAAATGCAGTTTTACCACAAATTTGAACACAAATATATAAAAGATCTACGTAATTAAGTAAAGTATTGGAATATTTCTAGTGTAAGCATGCTTAAAAAAAAAGAAGATTACAGAAATAATTTCTGAGGGATGGCTTCTCTGGAGGTGAAGTGTAGTTTTTGATGATATAATCTCTTATCCAATGAGGAGCATGATTCTGGAAGAATATATATAAGATTATGTTTTAAACACTGATTTCTTAGCTGCATTTATATGTCTTCTACTGCCTTTTGCTAGCTGAGTTATGGTTTTGTTTGTCTATTCAAAAAGATTGAAAAAGTCATTATTTTGCTTAAAACTGCAAGAAGCTTTCTGGCACTTTTTATTTGCCTTCTTATTAAAGACCTCTGGGGAAACTCTGAGGCTAATTTTTGACCATGACAACGAAAATCCTGCTTTTTGCTGTAATAAAGCTTGAGATTANTTTAAAACAGCAGCTCAGCAAAGGTTAAAGATAATTAGAAGTTGCAGGTCTTACCCACTGCTCTATTTCTTTTTCTTTTTTTTTTTTGGTGGCATTTTATGCTAAGAAGTGTGAGTATGAAGGTTAATTTTGGAAGAAAATATGCTTGTTGAATTGCCTGGAGGTAATATTTCACACCTTTGGAATGAAAGATGTCAAATCCCAAACCCTTAACCCATGAGTGGCTGATGTGTTTCATCAGGGACTGCAAGACTTGTGTCTCTCCCCAAAATGAACAGAAGATTTTGCCAGGGACTGTCCTGAACTCCCAATTCTTCTGATGTTCAGGAAATAGCTGAAAAAAAATTAATTCTGGTGAAGTAGAAATCATTGCCAAAACATATTCTGTCAAAAATAATAGAGTTATGCTCCTGCAGCCTCATAGGCTACAGGTGAATTTGTCTTCAGGTCTTAGGTCCTCAGTAGTGCATAAGTAGTGACTAAGATATGTGTGGTAGCACACCTCACAGGTATCAGTGAAGGTTTCTTTATTCTGTCTGATACTGATAAATAAGACAAGGCCAGAGCCCAGTGTCTGGCCCAAAGGCAAAACCAGGATAAATCAGAGTGCAAACCAACAAAAAATTTAAAAAAAATTTGCTTTTTTCACTTGTAGAGCCTGAGATGCCATGAAAAGTGCTGTGTAGCAGAATGATGTTTCCATAGTGTGAAGTTTCACACAGTCTCTTGTGGCATGAGGAGTGTCTGAGGCTCCAGTGGGGGACACCCAAAGCCCTGTGTCCTTCTCCAGCTGGCCTCCTGGGAATGCTGCTGCCACATGCAGTGCCCTGAGCCATGCCCAGCCATTGTCTTTGGGAGCTCTGAGACAGGCACAGCCCCTGCCAGGGAGTATGCTAACAATTATACACTGCAGTCCCAACTGGTGCTCAAATTCCTTGGCAATTTTCATTGTTTTTTATCAAACAGCATAGATATAACCTGTGTTCTAAGGAATTGAGTTCAGAAATATGATGGAATTCCATGATGCAAAATGATTTTACCTCTAACTCTTCCCCCATAGACTATGTACAAAGATATCTAATTTTTGTGTTGTTTTCTACCACACAGTGTCAGGGTTCCCAGTTCAGGTCAGAGTCCTGTGCTGTGCTAATGGCTGTTATTATGGTGACCTTTTTTCCCCATCAACAATTCAACTGGCCATGCTGTTTGGAGGCATTTCTCCAGCTCTGCCTCCCTCCTGCTGCACATTGTACCAGAAACAATCCTAAACTCAGTTATGGAATCTTTCATGTGTAAAAAGTTGCACCTACTGTTTTCAGTTCTGAATAGAAAGTCAGTCTTTATTCAGATTTTTTTCAAATTTGGGGGTAAAATGAAAACAACAACAAAGAAAAACAAAAATATCCCAGAATTTATCTATTTTTTAATGTAGTCTGGTGTAACATTGTAGTACAAATAGGACTTAATTAGAAGCTCAGACTGATTGTAGTGTATGGTTCTTCACAGGATAGCTGGAATAGAAAGGTAAGTAGAAAGGTGCTAGGTTTACTATGAGCATGTATTTTCATGATGATACAAAAATCTGAAGGCATTGCACAAGAAATAATAATTGTTGCAACCACAAAAGTGCAGCAGTGCCCTTATCTACTCATAAAAGACCAATGCAGATTGAATTAAATGCAGTTTTACCACAAATTTGAACACAAATATATAAAAGATCTACGTAATTAAGTAAAGTATTGGAATATTTCTAGTGTAAGCATGCTTAAAAAAAAAGAAGATTACAGAAATAATTTCTGAGGGATGGCTTCTCTGGAGGTGAAGTGTAGTTTTTGATGATATAATCTCTTATCCAATGAGGAGCATGATTCTGGAAGAATATATATAAGATTATGTTTTAAACACTGATTTCTTAGCTGCATTTATATGTCTTCTACTGCCTTTTGCTAGCTGAGTTATGGTTTTGTTTGTCTATTCAAAAAGATTGAAAAAGTCATTATTTTGCTTAAAACTGCAAGAAGCTTTCTGGCACTTTTTATTTGCCTTCTTATTAAAGACCTCTGGGGAAACTCTGAGGCTAATTTTTGACCATGACAACGAAAATCCTGCTTTTTGCTGTAATAAAGCTTGAGATTATCTCAGCAACTCGTGACTCTGGGGATTTAGTCTTTAAGATTAAGCACTGATTATTACTAGAACTTCAGATAAAAAAAAATAAATCCTGCTGATTTGAATCATTCTGCCCTTCCAGAGCTACAGAAATAAGCCCAGTAAGCTGAATATTAGCTAGTAGGAATTATTCTGGCTTTACATATACAGAATTATTCAAGACATCTTTTGAAATGTTTTCATCTTAATGAAAGCAGCTGCAATTAATATTTCAGAAAAGCTTCACAGATAAGCCCCTTTGCTTGCCCACACCCATGAATTGTGCTTTCCTGCACTCTCTTGATGTTGCACTGTGTGCTTCCAGCCTGTCCTCTCAAAGCAGCATTTTCTCCTTCAGCATATTGCAGTTTTCTCCCCAGCAGAGAGGAGCAGGTAAATGTGCATCCTTCTGCTGTCGACTGCAAAGGGGAGCACTCCTGCCTTCTTCACTCTGAACAAGCCTTGACAGAGTCTCTTTGTGAAAAAACACAAGGTTTTCATAGCAAATGTGCTTGGGGAAAATTGGTTTTGATTGACAGCAGTGCCAATACCCCTAAGGGACTGTGCATCCTGGTGAAATGGAGCTCTTGCCTTCTTCTCACACTGCATGGGAGGAGGGTGTGCTCAGGCACCTGGCTGGATGCTGCTTTCTTTCAAAATCACTTTTTCTTCTGTTCCTCTGAAAAAAATCTAATTGAGATCATTCTGTCACTTGTGCATTTAGGTTTTTCTCCTTTAATTAGAACATTTCTAGTGGTGTGGGCTTATCTGCTGCAATATGCATTGGGCAGTTGCTCATTCTTGCAGTGCACTCTATCAATACATCACCTTTGAAGGTGACAGCTGTGTGAAGCTGTCACAATAAATATAGCAATAATTCTATTACTGTCTTTATTCAAGTCTGCTCAGGGCTGCAACATCTCTACTGCTGCAAAAAATCAAACATGAAATGCTTTATAACTAATAAAATGTATGTATGTGGCTGTTCATGGGTGTGCTGCAAAGACATGCAGATTTTGAGTCACATGCTGTAATTATGGTGAAAGTTCTGTCAGCATTTCTGTAGAAGCATCATCTTCAGGATTTATTACACACCTATAGGATCAGATCCCAGTTAGAATTTGGCAAATGAGGCCTCAGCCTGGGTAGCAAATTCCTCCACAATTTAATTTTTTCAAAGAATTGCTTCATGATGTACACAAATAGTAACAGGTGTTTGCAAAGCTGTGTAAGGACAAACCAGCACAGGTTTAAGAAGAAGTTTGCTTCAGAGAAGTGTCCAATAAATAAATAAATCTTGAGAATAGTGGGGGAATACCATGTCTCACATGCTCATCTTCAGTTGGATGAAGCACTGCAAGCCTCAGTGATTGCTTGAAGCTGATTTCATTAACATCCCCTCTTTGCAGACACTGCAGGGATTGAACTTGTTGCTGTTGGAACTTTTCTTTATATGTTCACATTCCATTTTATTCTGGAGTTTCTATAGCTTGTGGAAAAGCTGGAGATAGCCCATGGAAGAGTTTTGCCCAATAGAACTCTGATGAAATTTAGATGAAGGTTTTTATTCCCATTTTGGCAGTTGCTGCACTTTGGTCTAAGAGAAAGTGAAAAAAAAAAAAGATAAAGAACAGCTTTCTGAGTACTAGCTATGCCATGGCAGGACAGCCCAGCCCTGCTTTCCACTGAGATCAGCTGGCTGATACTTGTCTATTAATATGTTAAGGGTGAGTGTAGGGAGGATGGAGCCAGACTCTGCTCAGGGTCATCCAGTGCCAGGACAAGAGGCAATGGGAGTCAGTTGGAGCACAAGAGGTTGAGGGGAAACACAAGGACAAACTTGTTCCCAGTGAGGGTGTCAGAGGCTGGCAGGGGCTGCCCAGGGAGGTTGTGGAGTCTCCTGCTCTGGAGACATTCCAGATGTGTAGTTGTTCTTAGGGAATGATTCATGCATGATGAGCTGAGAAGGGGTGAACTATCCTGATACTGAAAAGTGACCTTCCAGCTGCTTTCAGCAAACCTGAACCTTGCATTTCTCAGCCATGGTAGCAGTGCCCTTCTGTCTCTAATAAGGTGCAGCAAGCCTTCAGGTTGGACAAATGAAGGTGAAGAAAGGTCATCAGGCTGCTTTATCTGAGTGTAGCCAAGAAAATTGCTGAAAGCAAGCACTTGTGCTGCAGGTACCTCGGTGATTTTTCACAATGCCATGGAGCAGAACCCTGAAATTTGGTGCAGTCATAGATCATGGGGTTAAATTCACACACATACACATAAAAACAAACAAAAAAACAGACCACCAAACAAAGCAAAAAGATCATCCAGATTTCTCTGAGAATATTTTCTCACATGACAGTCAATAATTGAGTGCTTTGGTTTCCATTTAATGATTTTAGTCTTTCCTTGTCTTTTATTTGGTAATCCTAGTCTTGCTTTATTATTATACATTTGTTTATCTACACTCCAGCTATATAGACACCCACAGAAAAGCTCTAGGTGCCCATAAAATTAATTAGATTTACAATTCCAAATGATGGCCACCAAACAGCGTAGCAATAATCCCATAGAGAGAACAAATGAACTCAGTTAGCCAATACATCACAGCTACTGAGAACTGGCTTTGCTTGTTCACCTCCAAGAAATAGAATCTGAACTTGAACAATTGCTTGATCAAATAAATTACTCTTCTAGAATGCTCAGAAGGTCATGATGTTTGACTGGGTGAGTTTTATTTCCATTAGTTGGGTTTGGAGGGTTGTTTTTCCCATAGAATAATTAAATACCTCTATTTTTTTGTGTGTGTTATGTGTCCCAGTGAGTATGACCTTGTCAACTACCAAGACTGAAAGATCTCTGATGTCACTATTTCTATCTATCATGTGCCAGAAAAAAAAAAAAGCCATATATTTATTAATTAGTCGAGTCATTATTAAAAATTACAGCTGTTTTAATGTTA
>VYZU01063646.1:8810-32175 GCA_013401355.1 Ceyx cyanopectus | reverse complement strand
ATTATTATATTATATATAATAATATAATCTAATTTGTGAAATGAACTTTGAAAGAGACAGGACTGAGATTTAAGATACCTCTTCACTAACCCTGAGCCTTCTCCTTGATTCAAAACAACTGCAGCAAATTTGAGAGGCAAAATTCAGCCAGGTTAATAACAAGAAGTGATGGGCAGCACTGAGCTCTGCATCTGCCTGCACGGATGGACTGCTACCCAACCACATCCTGAATGCCATTAAAAATATCCTCTGACTTTGAAATCCAAATGTATCTAGCACCTTCCTCCCTAGAGGAGCAAACCAGATGCGCCTTGTTTTCATCCTGCTGGCAATTAAGCATCATCTCCTAGGTAGGCATCCCTAAGAAATCCTGTGATATTTTCAAAAATAAATTTCATCAGACTAAACACACACCTCCAGTATTAGCCTAATGAAATTACAAACCCCATCCCCCTGAAGTTCTATTTCACTGAAGTGGAAAGCAGTCAATTTTTTTGGGGGGGGGTGTGTGTTTTTTTTTTTAAGGCAAATTTCGTGAACATATGGCATAATGTGGCAACATGGGTAGTCAGAACAGTTAGCAGTTGCTGTGGTACTGCTGGCTTATTTCCACTTTACAAATTCATAGGAAGCTAAAATATCACGCTGGTGACATATGCTTACCGGCTCTCCATTTACTGCCTGCAGCTCCGGGCTCCTGTATTCTAATGGTAATTCCACAAGCTGTTCCCTGACAGCTCAGGGGGCCAGATGATATGCACACTACTGACAGGGACATCACTTTCATGAAACATTTACTTCTCTGCACCTGAATATTGCAGTAATCATATAGAGAGTCGACACACCATGAAATAGAGTTAGACTGAAGATTCTGAGAAGAAAATAGCAGACTGTCACTCAAAATAAAGTTCATTTTATACCCAGCAGAGCTAGGTTAAAAGACATTTCCATACAGTGAAAACGCTTTCCACCTTTAAAGCTGCAGTTTAAAAGAAAAATGTTTTCCACACATTTTTCCTCAGTGGCTCAAGGGATAATTACACTCTGAGACTTGCATTTGGGAAAGCTTGTACTTTCTTGTCCTGTGCTGTGTGAATGAAATCACAATTACAGTGGGGGGGTGAGCACTGGAGGTTCGACCTTGCCACATTATCCAGAGCACCACCAGACTCCCTTTGGGTAACTGCATTGTATTTTCTCATGCTGCCCTGCAAGGCTGGCTGTAAAGTCTAGAATGCTTGAAGGATGCACAAAGTCATCTCCCAGATCAAACCTTTACACCTTGTGGGGCAGCAGTGCAGGTTCAGCTGAGCTCCAGACAGAGGATCACTGCTGAAGGCAAAGTGTGGCCAAGGTGGTTTGGCCACATGTCCAATCTGGGCTTGGTGAGCTCTAAACAGTGTGTTTGCTTGAGGATGTCTCTGTTTACTGTTGGCCTTTGGAGGTGCCTTCCAAGCTGGGCCATTCTGTGATGGCATTAGGTGGCTGGGGCCAGGCACTTGCATCTGTGAGCAGCCAAAGTAGTCGAGGGACTTGCTGTAGGATCAGCTGCTCAGCAGAAGAAGAGCTGAAGTGTTCCTGAGCAGGCACAGGCACGTTCAGGTGAGAGCTGGAGAAATGTATCATGCATTGCAGCAATGCTGTATCTTACAGAAAAGGATCATGACAAAGGCAAAAGGTTAATTTAATTATGCAAAATATTAAAAAAGGCTTAAAAGGCTGGATAATATCTTACTGGCCTCTGTCATTCCACCAGAAGACTGATTAGCTAAAATTAGAGCAGTAAAATAAAACAATTATTCCCTTTTTAATGTAGACAGGGCAAGGATAAACATAACATGTGAGCCAGCAGTTGGTAAGCATGGGAACCATCTTTCCAGTGTCCATATTAACTGAGTGGAAATATAATCAGCATGAATATATTTTCCATGTTCTGGAAAGTCATTATGAACAGAGAGATTGTCAGCCATGGCACTGCAGAAGAAACTTAAACATTATTAGGCAGATGGGATTAAAGTTAAAAGCTGGACTGGAAGGCACAGAATGAAATACTATCTGTAAAAAAAAAAAATAAAAAAAAAAGGCATTTTGAAATCTTTCTGTGTTAGTGAACATGAAATAGCACATGAACTTAGCAGGGAAATTCACAGAAAGAAAAATGGATATTGCTGAGAAGTGAAATTGGCACTGCTGGTGATCAGAATCCTCACTGGCAGTCCTTTGTGATGGTCCACTGAAAATTTGATTTTTTTTGCTGCAGTGAGGAGAACTGCCTTGATTATGTCCAAATGATGTCTACATTATCATGTGCTGGAGCAGGGAAGTCTGGTCAGACACCACCCTAAGAATGTCTATCAGATATCCACCTCTGTAACATACATCTTCATAGGTGCTCCTCTAACACACTAAAAAGCCACTCCTGGGGTTAGTTCAACCCTTCTCCAAATTCTGACTATATATTCTCAGTAGGAAAATTTCACATAGCATTGCCAACTTCTTGATGTCAAGTTATAAAGATGATTTTTTTCTATAATACCCTATGTTCTGAAGGATTTTTTTCTTATAATATGCTCATATTATACTCATTTTATTGTAAAGGTATAGTAGAAGCAATGTACTTTGGGGCAGATGAAAACTTTTTCACTGAAAGGTATTTAATATGTAAAGTTTTTCCATTTTTCAGTAGAAAACTGAAATGTCTGGAGTTAGATTTTGAAAAAAATATTTTTACTAAGCAGGGAAAAAATATATTGACCTAGTTGAACAGTTATTTAAAAAAAAAAAAAGTATCTGGACATTAAAAAGTATAGTAGTTTGGGTTTTTTTGTATTTTATAGGATTACCTGGACAATCTTCCATGCTTATGCATCAGCAGAGATGTCTTAAGGCAATGTTGCCATGTGGCTGTAGCCTGCTACAGAATGCACTTTATTCTCTTATGGAACACTCAAATACATACCCCTCCTTTTTATTTCTCCAAATTTTATTCTAAAGAGATGTTTTATTTTGTAATAAAGCACAATATCCTCTGGTTTCTGTGGGAAGGCAAAGAGATGGACCACAAAATGGCTTAATTGTTTTTCTCCAGTTTCTTCAGACAGTATTTCCTGTATTGCTCTTATGTCCTGCTCTGAATATGAATATATTCTTTAGGATAAATTAAAAGGTGTTATAGTAAGAGGAGAAATCTAATGAGAAGTCAGTGGTTACCATGATACTCCTGCACTGATCACAGAGACAGCAAATACTTTGCATCTTTGGATAAAATGGATTAATTTATTATGACCATATTTCCCTACACACAGAAGTCTGTGTGGAGCTTCCCTGCAGTATCTAGGAGCTGAAACAGCATCAGAGTCAGAATGCCAAACAAGAAACTGCCCTTCCAACCAGAGAACATTTGTCCAGGAATCACTTTGAGAACAAAGATCCTTAAAAACCAGCACAGAAAACAAGATCACTATGACAGGGATTATCTTGAAGACCTTTTTTTTTTTTTTTTTAATGGGACCTATTTTGGAATAAAATCACCTTAATTTGAATGGAATGATGAACAGAACAAAGTACTCACTAAAATAAAAACCATGTTAAAAAGAAAATCCCTTAAACTCCAAATAGAAATCTTTTCTGCCCAGACTCAGAGGCCATTTCTACAGAATCATTGGTATTTGTTTCTGCATACCACAAGACATTTATTTAATTAGAGAAACATGCTTTCATTGCATTCTGAGTCAATTAAATGGCAAAACCCCACATTTCTTATAAACTTCGAGGGTTTTGTAAAACCTCAACTCTCTCTGGATCCTCTGATCCTTAACCTTACCAATTATATGCTTTGTTTTCATTACAAATACCATTTCAACTTCACAGACTCCTTTTACTTCTTAATTTCCAGTGCCATGTAGCATATGTGTGCAAATACCTCACTGGAAGGAGTTCTTCAAAGCATCCCCTGCTCTGACTTTGCTCACATTGAACCAACAACTTTCTCTTGCACTCATGAGAGAGATGAAACCCTTGTTGGATCAGAAACCCCAGTGGGCTGACTGTCCATGAGGGAGCTTAGGAACACCCTCCATTATTTTTCCCTGATGTTGGGAAGGCCAAAGCTTCAGTCTGCTGCAGCACCTATGCTGTGTCTTTTCAAGCAGAGAAGTAGGCTGGCTCTCCTGAGCTTTGCAGGAACCCAAGGAGCTGACTTTGGGCACCCCAGTTTAGGAAAGACAGAGATTTACTGGAGAGAGTCCAGCACAGGGCACCAAGATGCTGAAGGGAGTGGAGATCTCCCTGCTGAGGAGAGGCTGAGAGAGCTGGGGAAGCCTGGAGAAGACTGAAGGAGAACCTCATCAATCATCAATCATAGATCATAGGCAGTGGGAGTCAGTTGGAGCACAAGAGGTTGAGGGGAAACAGAAGGAAAAACTTGTTCCCAGTGAGGGTGGCAGAGGCTGTCAGGGGCTGCCCAGGGAGGTTGTGGAGTCTCCTGCTCTGGAGACATTCCAGACTCCCCTGGATCTGTTCCTGGGTGACTTGGTCTAGGTGCCCCTGCTCTGGCAGGGGGTTGCACTAGATGATCTTCTCGCTCCCTTCCAAGCCCTGCCACTCTGTGATCTGTGACTATCTGAGCAGTCTGCTATGATGTGTGTAGAATCCCAGCTGAGGGAACCCAGTGTGTATTGCCAGCAGTGCCTGGGAGATGCTGCAGTGAGCTGAACATGGCACATACCCAGCAGAGGCAGTTAAGGGTGCACATGGATCCTGCAGTGTGGTGTGCCTTCATTCCCGTGTGCTTAACCATACAGCCTTAACATCCCCTGGACCCTCTCCAGTGGAATATATCAGCCCACACAATCAGCTTGCAAGCTACTCCCACAGAGAAAGATGTTTCAGATTGTCCTCTTCCAAGAGACATTAATTAATGCCTTTTCATTTAGAAATGCACCACTTTCCAGCCAACACGTCCTGCTCAAGATTAAAAAGCTTTAAATCTTCACGGACTATGGCTTCCCAGGAAGGTTAAAAAAATACTTTCTGCATCCATTTTTCCTAGGGGCTTTTCTGCTTTCCCCTTGCACTGAAGCCATTATGCACAGCTTGAATTCTGGGAATACATGATACTGTGGAAATCCAAGTAATTATACTATTCTCTCTCATTTTTACCAACTAGTATTACAATTTCTGCTCTTCCTTTCGCTTTTATCTGTTTTTATCTGCTGCAAACACTTGCAGGTTATTACTTGAAGAGAAAATGTTAGCTGCAAATTGGTGGTAGATTGGTGATATGTAAATGATTGCTTATTAGGTGCCCCAAATTACAAAATACCTATTAGGGTAACCTATTTACTCTGAATTCTTGCACGCTGGGCAATTCTCAAGTATTTTAGAAGATGAAAAAAATGTCTTGAGCATGTTCACAATTTTCCCTAAAGATGAATGCATGTGATTGTTTTAAGAGAATTAAATTGGATGTATCTTTACCAGGTTTTCTGAATGCTTTGACCAAACAGTGCAGGTGATAAATTCATTATGGGTGCTAAACTCATTACAGAAGAGGTCTAGGATGGTGGGGCTGACACCAGACCTTCTGTCACTGTCAGCAAAATTGCAAACTATAAAACTTCCACTCACATAAATGATGATCTTGGCATGCTCACCTCTTCCATCTCCCCCTTTCAAAGAGTGAGCTCAGACAGCTGCATAGTTGCAAATGATATCTCCAGTCCGAAAACTCACAAATCCCAACCTATTCTTAACCTGTTCTGATTTTCATCTGGTTTCTGACATGTCCTCATTATCACCTGAATTCCAGAGACTGAGCAGGATTACCTGTCTTCCTTCTCTGCCTTTCCTATAGTTCAGAGAAACCTCCTTTTCATCTTAATTATTCCTTTTGTGGTGATATTGCAGCAATATTCACAATAGTGAATTACCGAAATTCAAGGAGACTGTTGCAGTCTTAGCCCAAATTTCTCTGTGTGCAAATCCATGTACATGGGAGTGAAACATCCATATATCTTTAGATGCACTGCTGCAAGCTCAGAGTTGAATTCTTACTTATAAAAAATGAGAATTTAAAAAAGGAGAAGAAAATAGCACTTGCCATGGTATGACCAGCTGGTGACTGTCTCATAACAAGGCCTTTTTTTACTCTGCTTTAGATATAATTTACTGGATTTTTACTTAGAGATGCAACAAATTAGCAGCTATTCATTTGATAATGAAGAAGGCCTCATGCAAATCGAAGCTGTGAATAGATAATCAGAATTTATTTGGACATAAAGTGTTATTTGCCAGGCTAATATTTCAATATTGAACTCCATCCTGCTATCACTACTATCACAGACCATTTTATGCAGTTATTTTAAGTTCTGATGTCATTACATTGCCTCTGTTTAATTCTACATACTTGTAGCTGTTACTACACCCTGTGTGAAAGACCCTCAGAAAAAGACAAAAAGATTGTTCTTTGGGTAATATAGAAATTTAACTCATCCTCCCTCAGGCCTCTGTTATTATTAGGTCATGCATTTTCTTAGCAAGTTAGCTTACGTGGGCATGTAACACATACCCATGAGTGGCAACCTTAGTTCTTACTTGTTTTAATGCCTAAATCAATTAACTGGGAATATAAAGCAGTATCTTCAAGCAATCATTCTACTGGGACAGAGAAAATATTCAGAAAGTAGGAAGGAAGTGAAAATAAGTTGAGCATGTGCTTAAGTGTTTTACCACTTTTTCTGAGACTGATTTTTCACAGCTACACATGTGTATCACTCTCATGCATCACTCTGCCCTCAGCAGAATGAGAACCCTAAATCCTTGTCAACCAGCTGAAGCTGTGCACCACGTAACACATTTCTGATGTCCCCAAAGGTGGCCTCAAACAATTTTAATAAATCTTTAGCAACGGATCTTGTGCATCTCAAAGACACAAAGGTGAGGCAGCGCTGTTCTGTTTGACCCTGACCTGCAGCTCTTCCCTCTGTGGCTGCATCAGGACTGCTCAGGGAGTTACAGACATCATTTGTGAGCATGAAGGGCACAGCTTGGCCACTGGACACCAGGTAGCCCTGCAAGCACCAGACAGTGGTCACTGCCTGCCCAGCCATGCTCAATTTTCTGTGCCCAGGGCCAGGAGGCACCTTGCCCGTGCTGTCCAGTGCAGCCCTGGCAGAGCACACTGCTGGCACCCACTACCTGCAGATTCCATGGAGCTTTTTTAGCCAGAGCTTCTTTACACCATTTCTTCCTGGCTCCCCCCTCAGTGATTTCCCTCTTTGGTTGTAATATTTTAATTTTGCCAAAACACTGAGGCAGTGTTACACCTGCTGACTGGCTGGAACAGCACTGCAGCGAATGGGAAGAGATAAAAAAGGTGCTTAGATCAGCTGAACTCCCTCTCTTGCCACCATAAAATGAATTGTTATCATTTCCTAGCTGCTTTCTGGAGACCCTCAGCTTACCTGCTACACAAACTGCAATGGCAGTCCCAGCAGCTGGACCTGACATACAGCCTTGCCCTTGGAGCATTAAATCATTCTGATGTAATGTCTAACAAACCACATGACTCACCTATTAAATCTTTTCAGGGGCATGTGCTCTGGCAGTAGGAAAGAGCTTGTAATGAGGCCAAACTCAGGGAGGATAAAAGGACCATATTATGAAAACAAGCTATTGAATGCGTGCATGCTAATTGGACTGAATGCATTTGGACGTGTGAGAGCTTTGCTGTTTCTGTGGAAAATGTTTCCAATTTCTTCTTATTCCCCACTGCAGAGCTGATTGAGTCAGCAGCAGCTTGCCACTTGCATTCCAGGTGGCGTGATGTGTCTCCTCATGCACTAACTCATATTGGTCATTAATATGCTAAATAGGTTGTAGCCAATTGGCTCCCATGCTGACAGCTCCAAAAGCTTCATGAATAATCAATGGAGCACCTGGAGGCATGAAATTTTCATACAAAGACTTTCCAGACTTGTGCATTAAGCTTTGAGCAGGGGCAGACAAGTGATAGACATGACTGGCACTTTGAGGAGTTTAGAAAAATGTTACTTTACAAGAAAATAGCAATTTGATTAAAATAAGACTGAATCTAAAACTCCATCTCCTGGTGCATTTCTAAGAAAGGCACCTAAATTGATTCCCTTGCTGTCTTTTGGACAGAGGCTTGTTTTAGCTTGGAGAGAGCAAGTGGGAATACTTCAGCTACTCCACATAATCTGCAATAAATTTATCACAGAATAGTAAGGATTCACTGATGAAACAGTTCCATCTTCAGAAAATTAATAAATGGACACTGCTTTTACCTATTTTCTCTGCAATAAATAGAGTAAAAACCACGTGAGCTGGATGACACTGGCTAGCATAATGAGCAGGGTGACTGTTCCCCCTCGTTTTTAAGCCAAGCACCTTTCTGGCATTATTTTCAAATATTAATATATTATCTTATAGGCCCTTTCAGACTATTTCAACACTGAAACAAGCAGACCAAAGGCAGGAGATGTTCCATTATTTGATAGAGCAGACCAGAATATCAGCGAAGGGACTGTAAGATGCTAGGTGTAGTCCTGCTTCATGCTTTCCCCAAAGAAATTTATTCCTCATGCATTTCCAGTGCTGGGAAAGAAGAAACTCAAGATGATCACTCAAGATGTTAGTTGTAAGAAACGAGGCAGTTCCAGGATTTTCTCTTCCCTGTTGGGCTGTTGTATCCAGGAGACACTTGTGCTGGAGGAGCTGCAGGACCCTGCTCCTCCAGAGCTCTGCCCCACTCTGTTGTTCTCTGGTGTGAGCACTGACTTCTTATGTAGATGCACTGGGAGGAGCAAGGAAAACTGCCAGCACTTCATTTCTGCTTGACATGTTTTTCACACAACTGCTGAGAAGACAGCAACAGCCCCAGCAGCTCCTTCTGGCATCACTGTGGGCAGTTTTCCAGCCCCTTACTACACAGCCTGCAAATTAAATGGACTGCAGCCTCAGCTGTGTTTTGGGTGTTTCACAGGAGAGCCACAGTCAAATATTTGTGCTGTTCCCCATCTATTCCACTGTCAGCCTGGGTCATCAAGAAAAGAATTGGAGAGTCCAGAAAGTCCATGAACACCAGCATGGAGACCTCGTGTACCAAGACATTTGCTGGTGAGGAGAATGTGAGGATGTTGGAGCTAATCAAATCAAAACTGGCACAGCTAGTGTTGTCATCAGAACTTGGAAATATCCTTATTTCCCCACCCCCCCTTGAACACTTCTAAGCAAAAAAAAAGATTGTAAATATATTACCAACATATCTCCAAATAATGGATGAATGATGTCTGTCCCCACCATAACTCTACAAAACTTGCTAAAATCTTTCTGTGCTGTTTGAACAGTGACATGCAGTAATTGTACAACACTAGAGAGCCAACCTAGAAGCTTGTTAGAAGGAAGCACCTAACTGGAATGGAACATGGAAAAACTCATAGTGAGCTTCAACAACTGGGTTATTTTCTCCACTAAGTTTTAACTCAATGCTCTACATCAGTCCTGTGCATTTGTGCACCACAAAGTTATCTTTGGAGATCAACCATCAGTGAAAAGCACTGAAGATGTCTTGGACACAAATATCCTGCAATCCTGTAGCACTTGAATTCACAATTTCATGGTTGTGGCTTCTGTACATGTTAAGCCTTACAAATATTTTAGAGGGAATATTATCTCCAGTGTCCTTTTTTTTTTTAAATGCAAACTTTTCTCAGTGTGGAAGAATTTGCCATGAGATAATGACTAAGAGGGATGGATACAAGCATGACTGTGACATTTTGAACATGCATCTCTCTAGATTCTGTTACAGTCGTAGCATCTAAGCAGCTCTAAAACAGATTGGTGGCATCTCTTCTGACATTTTATGTGTGCAGGTCCCCTGTGTTATATGAATATCACAACTCCTTGGTATTTGAATACCTTCCTAGATCACAGCTGAAAACCTGCCCTCAGCAAAAGGGACAGAAATACCATTCCATTTAGTGACAAAAGAATTTTTCTCATATATTTGTAAAGCCTCCTCTGATCAAGGGTTTAGCGAAAGTCTGAATATAACTGTGGTGGTGATTAATGTGCCAATTTAACTGATATTGAACAAATAGATCTGAATAAAAGACTTTTCTTCCATACAAGAACAACAGCTATTAAATGAGGAAATCATAGAACCATAGCATGTTTGGGACTGGAAGGGAGCTCCAGAGGTCATCTAGTGCAACCCCCTGCAGGGAGCAGGGACACCCTCAACTAGCCCAGGCTGCTCAGAGCCTGGATCAGTGGAAGGACCCTAAGAAAGACATTGAACTGGTTTGACTCAATCTGGAGATTTGGATGTAGAACTTCAGCACATTAGAGATGTGTTTCAGAAACCAGAGCCATCTAATTTGGCCAGTCTGCCATCTGCATTTCCATGGTCTTCTGTCACTATTTATTGAGGTGATGCCACTTTCCATGAGATTGTGGAGAAGAAAGGCAATGCTTGTGGACTGGAGGAAAACCAATATTTTCCTGTGCTATCTTCCAAAATTGTTCCCCCCATTATCAGTATTTTTTGCTACCTCTGAGCAGTAGACACAGGTCTGCTGTGTGCAGGTTGGTTTTGTTTTTTACTGCTAAGAATAACTGGGGATGGTTCATCATTTCAAAAAGCTCCTACATTTTGGGTTTTTTTGGTCATTGTATAGCCACATCAGTCAATATATTCTCATTGTTATCGAGATTACTGTCTCTTTCTTCAGTGTACATTAACTCAATATCATATTTTTGCATGTTCTCCAGAGCAAATTGTGAATTTAGGTCTTCCTCATTTTTTTCCCAGGATTTCCAAAAGTGCAAAGTTGTTGCTACTTTATAGAATCTGAGCATGCCATGAGAGCTGTTGACTGTGCAATAAAGGATGATATTAGCATTATTTTATAGAGTGAGCAAGTGAATCATAGAGACTGGAGCACAAGGTTTAAAAAAAAAGATAAATAGCAAAGCTGTTTTTCATTAGTATTTTCCTATCCAACCATACTTGTAGGTTTTGATTAGAAGGGGAATATATTCTAGTTTTTAATGAGGGGGGCACATAGTTGGCTTTTCTCAGCAAGCTCTGTGAGATGGTACAAGTACATAGCCCACACTTACGCAGGAGGAACACAAGTGTGCACTGTGAGATCACCACTAAAGCAGCCTGGCCAAGAGTGCTGCATGAAAGTGTCATTTGCAGAAATATTTAGCTCCACAGCATAACTGAGCTGGGAGTTTTACAGGCTTTGAAAATTTGCAGATATTTGATTGGCTCCTCACAGTGGTGGAAAATGTCACTTTTGTTGCACAGAGATGGCTTCTTTGTACAGTTTCACAGTGGTATAAGAGATGCTCACCAGTGGTTTTCAACACACTGCATTTCCCCCAGCCTTGTTGTAGGAAATGACTAAAGTCTGCTCTGTCATTCTTCCCTCACCCTGCTCCTTTCTAATGAAATAACCTGCTGGAGTTTACCATTTTCTGTGCCTGATGGGAAGCATCAAACAACCCCAGACCAGGCAGCATCATTCTCAACAGCATTCTGTCCAGGGCAGCTTACTCCAGTACCAGCATCCTTCCTCCCTCCACCCCCAGGTACACAGCTGCCCCTAGTGACTATCACAACCCGTGTGACACGTTCCTGTGGGCAGGACCTTCATTACTGCACTCATTTCCCCCTCCTATCTCAGGAGATGCTGCACATCACACGGCTGCACTCACCCCACATCCTGTGCCTCAGCCTCACCAAGCTCTCTAGGTGGAGACAAAAAGGGTTGCCAGCAAGCAAGCCTGTCCCACAAGTTGCTGAAGGCAAAGAAGCTTGAGAACCAGCCCTAAGGGCAGATGGTTTTCTAGCAAAGTCTAGTTTACACTACAAGGAAGGGGAAAAAAAAACAACAAACAAACAAAACCCCACACCTTTTATTTAATATTTACATAAAATATTTATTTAATATTTTAATATAGATTTAAANAGGAGTCAATATGTGCAGATCTCATACTCCCGAGAATTTCCCTGAGAGCATGTTGCTAAACAAGTCTTGGCAACCTATCAGCATCTCAGTTCAGGGGCAAACACCAAACTGAACAATTAAGAGTTCATTAATAAGTTCTAGATCTAGCAAACAACTTCTATGGCAAGTTACAGTGCTACCTACATAGCAGACTTTTGCTACCTACATAACCACCTTTAGTATCAGTTGCCTTGAACTTGTCTGAGCACAGTGACCTGAGTGATTTTGTGGACTGACAAAGTGTATTTTCACTGGAGACCATTAGAGACCTGTGCTGTGGCAGAAACAAGGCAGGGGCTTTTTGGACAGACAATGCAAAGGGACCAGAGAAGAAGCAGCTTCAGAGAGAGTTGCAGGAGACTTTAGCACATAAAAAGATGTGTAATGCTACAGAGTGTGTGTATGTAATATTCATAAGACTGTCTTTTAGATGCACTCCTCTGCTCGATTCTGAAGCTGTCTGAAATCTGCAGACTTTCAAACCACTTAAATATAATAAAGCCTGCACTGATTATATCATGATTGCTGACATTTGGTGTCTGTCAGGCTGAAATAGCTTTTCCTACTTGCTATCATTTCCTCTAAAAAGTAAAGCAGAGTCAGTGATTTTCCACAAAGCTTTCTCAAAACAACTCCTGCCTGAATGCCTTAGTGATTTCTTTCTGAGGTCAAACACTATTGACCAAAAGCTTTTCTTTTCTCCTCACTTTTCCTGCATCTTTTCTAGTACTTCTGTCTGATGCTCTTGACTGACAGGCTGGAGTAGTACCTGTGTATAAAATAATGTTATTAAAAAATCTCTAAAAGATCCTATTAATATTTTATTAGCATTACTTTTCTCCCTGAGACTGACAGCTTACCCAAGATAGCTGATTTTAATTTTTTTTTTCAACCTGTATTCCTCTTGTCACTGTCTCCTCCAGCAGGAATCCAGTCAGATGTTTTTCTTTATTATTACCATAAGGCCTCTGCAGCCTGTAATTACTCTAAAGAATTTCTTATCTTTTATTTCTGAAGCTTAGATTTTCCCCTCTTTTTTTTTCTCTTTATTTTTTTTTAATATAAATGGTAAGATCTGTAATTAACCTTGATAGTTTGCTCAAGCCTGTAACTATTACACTTGGTGTAGCTTCTTTCTGCCTCACCCCTTCTTTTCCTGCACAACTGCCCATGAAGCAAAGATATTCCTGTCTTCAAGTGATAAACACAATGTATATAACAAATTTCCCTTGGGATTCCTCTGCAGAATCAATTTTTAATTATTTAACATTAAAATAAAAAATTTATTTAATATAAATAGAAATTATTATAAATGTAAATCCATTTTTAATCATCATTTGCATTATTTGTGTGAAGACAGCAGCTAACAAATCAGCCAGCAGAGACAAAGGTTTGAGAATATCCAGGTGCTTTCCCTTTCTGACATTTTATTTCAAATCCTATGACCTGCTAATGGGAGAAAGGTGAAGTTACAAACCACATTCTCCTCTTAAATAATGTTTCCAAGCCAATTAAAGTCAATGGAAGTGCATGGACCAATGAAAAGCAAAATTTCTCCTTAAATATCCCTCCAGGACCAACCTACTCNTGGACTGACAAAGTGTATTTTCACTGGAGACCATTAGAGACCTGTGCTGTGGCAGAAACAAGGCAGGGGCTTTTTGGACAGACAATGCAAAGGGACCAGAGAAGAAGCAGCTTCAGAGAGAGTTGCAGGAGACTTTAGCACATAAAAAGATGTGTAATGCTACAGAGTGTGTGTATGTAATATTCATAAGACTGTCTTTTAGATGCACTCCTCTGCTCGATTCTGAAGCTGTCTGAAATCTGCAGACTTTCAAACCACTTAAATATAATAAAGCCTGCACTGATTATATCATGATTGCTGACATTTGGTGTCTGTCAGGCTGAAATAGCTTTTCCTACTTGCTATCATTTCCTCTAAAAAGTAAAGCAGAGTCAGTGATTTTCCACAAAGCTTTCTCAAAACAACTCCTGCCTGAATGCCTTAGTGATTTCTTTCTGAGGTCAAACACTATTGACCAAAAGCTTTTCTTTTCTCCTCACTTTTCCTGCATCTTTTCTAGTACTTCTGTCTGATGCTCTTGACTGACAGGCTGGAGTAGTACCTGTGTATAAAATAATGTTATTAAAAAATCTCTAAAAGATCCTATTAATATTTTATTAGCATTACTTTTCTCCCTGAGACTGACAGCTTACCCAAGATAGCTGATTTTAATTTTTTTTTTCAACCTGTATTCCTCTTGTCACTGTCTCCTCCAGCAGGAATCCAGTCAGATGTTTTTCTTTATTATTACCATAAGGCCTCTGCAGCCTGTAATTACTCTAAAGAATTTCTTATCTTTTATTTCTGAAGCTTAGATTTTCCCCTCTTTTTTTTTCTCTTTATTTTTTTTTAATATAAATGGTAAGATCTGTAATTAACCTTGATAGTTTGCTCAAGCCTGTAACTATTACACTTGGTGTAGCTTCTTTCTGCCTCACCCCTTCTTTTCCTGCACAACTGCCCATGAAGCAAAGATATTCCTGTCTTCAAGTGATAAACACAATGTATATAACAAATTTCCCTTGGGATTCCTCTGCAGAATCAATTTTTAATTATTTAACATTAAAATAAAAAATTTATTTAATATAAATAGAAATTATTATAAATGTAAATCCATTTTTAATCATCATTTGCATTATTTGTGTGAAGACAGCAGCTAACAAATCAGCCAGCAGAGACAAAGGTTTGAGAATATCCAGGTGCTTTCCCTTTCTGACATTTTATTTCAAATCCTATGACCTGCTAATGGGAGAAAGGTGAAGTTACAAACCACATTCTCCTCTTAAATAATGTTTCCAAGCCAATTAAAGTCAATGGAAGTGCATGGACCAATGAAAAGCAAAATTTCTCCTTAAATATCCCTCCAGGACCAACCTACTCAGCAGCACAGCTGCTTAAAAAAAAAGAAAAAGCTGGATGTCTTTCCAGGTAGGGTCTGATTGGATGGATTCAAATTAAATCTTGCTCCTTCTATTTTCTTCTGTGAAGCTGTTTGATTGTGAGGTAATTGATGAGCCTGTCTGACTGCTGATATATGAAAGCTGGCAGCAATATCTCACAATAGGTTATCTTTTATTGAAGACCAATAAAAACTAATTACTGTAAGTGGGTGTGGGTAAAGATTAGAACAGGGGGAATCTCAGTGTATCTCAACCATAATAATGCTTGATATTTTACATCTCCATCCAGAGCACTGCTCAGACATGGACTAGGTACCCATTGCAGTGATGCTGCAGCTTGAAGAGCACTACACTTTTACTTTCCAACTGATTTTGTCTTTTTATGGCTGCTAAAATAAAACTAATCACATATTATGCCCAGCATTGCATCACCCAAGTGCTGTGTCAAACGTAATGCTGCCAAACAGCTCCCTTAGTGCCCGGGTTCTCTCATGGGCTTCCCTGCCTGTGCTGCCTGGGAGGATGCACACCAAATAAACACCTAATTCAAAGCTCTGCTTTGGATTCCTGGGAGGCAGGGTATGGACATCTTAGCATCTGCTGTGTCTCTAGGTGCTGGAGTGCTTGCTTGAGTTTCACACATATATCTGAAGATGAGATCCTGACCCTGGCTGGTATTTTCTCCTACTGCTAGTTGCTGCCCCAAACATCATGGTCACTGCCATCCAGGCAAATTCTTCCAGAGGATGCATTCCACAGGATACACAGATCACAAAAGCTCATCTCTCTGTGCAGAGAGGATGGATGTCACTACCCCTTGGTAAAAGAAGAAAGGAAGGGACTGGCAGCTGGCATTGGTAGTCCACTGGTGAGCCAGAAAAGGCCTTTCTTTAAGCTATGGTCAGGCTGATATGTTCCTCTTACTACATCACACTGTTCTCTTGCTTAATTTATTCCACATATATGTATTTTTTAATATTTATTCTGACCTTAACGAGGCTTTTCAAATGCATGCCTGACCCTGCTGTAACCCCACAGATACTAGAGATGAGCAAGACTGGGCACACAAGAGCAATGGATGCTTTAAAGAGATAACAAGGTTTATTGCATAAGTGTATGAGGGGAGAAAGGTGTGAATTCATGTATTTATTTTTTAATACCTTTGAGGATTGGGAGAACTAATTTACACTTGGTGTGGTATTTTATATTAGGGAGCTGTGAAAGGAGAAATGTAATGAATATTTCTGGGTTTTTTAATGAGAAGGAGTTGGAGGGTAAAGATGTTTATCAATACAATAGTTTAGACTTTGTGAGGAAGATTTCAGAAGGGGTTGTTTATATCTTATATATTTGTCTACAGTTGATTTGATAGCCATGAGTGTTAAAGCAAAGTGCTTCTGGCTATGCTTTATACAGTTCTGGCCTGTACTAAAATCATATTTATCATGGAGAGCATTGAAGAAGTCTCTAAGCATGTGTGTCATGAAGTGCCCTAATACAGAATATGCCAGCTGGGCCACATACCTGGGACTCTCCACCATCACACATTGTGGTAGGACACCAGTGTGAGAAATGATGTGAGTTGGGAAGGCTTCTGTGCAAAGAGACACAAAAGAGCTGTGCCACAGCATCAGACAGAGATTTCTGACATCAGTATGCCACAGAAACAGAGCTAGTCCTTTCCAGATGGCAATGTGGAGACATGAGACACTGATTGCACTGGAGAGCAGGGATTCCTTCCTGTATGGAAATGAAAATACACCCTAAATGCCTCCCAGGTAGACACGGTATGGATGTATGAGGTGCTTCTACAGGTCAGGGTCTCAGTGACTCATTCAACATTACACAGAGGTTTTGAGGCTCCAGACACAGAGAGTGTAAGCAAGCATGAGAAGTGCTCTTTCTACCTCATTTCACATGTACAGCCATGAGTCAGAGAGTGGGGGCAGTAAGTGGAGCCAGAGACCCTCGTTTGGCTTCAAATGCAGATTTCAACCCTTTCTGTAAATGTGCTATGGGATCTCTTACAGGAATATGAACTGGGAGGAGCTGTAGAAATCCACAAGGGGAAGCACATCCAAAATTGCTTTATTGCCTCAGCCTGATAAACAGCTGGTTTCTTTCTGAGGAAAAGCTGACAAGTAAATCAGACCCTGTTCAATTATGCATTGCACATCTGGGGAGTAAGCTGCAATATCCAGTGCAGTGAGCAAAGCTTTCCACAGGCAGCTGTCTAAGGATAAGACACAAATCCAAGTCCAAGAGGTGATAAACCCAGCAGTTTGTGTTCCAATCAGTCATAGCTGTGCTCCAAAATAATACCTTGTAAGGGCACATTAGAGGCAATGAAGCACAAAATTACACATGCAAATAGAACTCAAGACACTGAGGCTTGTTGTTGGGAAAGGATTCTGCTGTTTTGTAAAAGAGCACTGCTCTTTGCAGGATTATTTTGAATTCTGCTGTCTAAATGATGACCTTTACAGACAGAGAGCAGGTGTAAGAAAGATTTCACTTACATATGACAGTGAAGTACAAGTGTAGTGCAACACTGAACCATAAATTCTTGGGTTATGAGAAATCCTCCTGCTGATAAGGATCATTAATACCCTGTAGCTGGAGGAAAAATGCAAGTTGGGCCATGGCATTAGCAGTGGTGCTCCTTAATATCAATAGCAGACACTCTTCCAATAAGATACTATTTACAGGTTGTAGGTTCAGTGTCTTCATTTCATATCAGAGCCCCAAGAAATGGAAAAAAAAAAACCAAACAAAAAAGAAAATTAGTGTCAGCTCTATGCCAACACTAATACTTGGCAAATTGCAGAGCAGTGGACAGTGGATTCACCATTATTGCTGGGAGAGCAGCTCACCCCTGTGAGCCTCATATTTACACAAAGAGATTCACATCATCCAGCTCCCACACCTTACCATGAACATGGCATCTTCCCTGCCATGGAACATCTGGCCTTGAGCTTCCTCACTCTAATTAACACTCTTTCCTCATCCTATTTTCTCTCACCTAGGGCATTTCTGAAATAATTTGCTACTCCTCAGTCGTAAATGGAGGTGCTTAATACTTGTAAAGATGCCCAGTTTATTCAGCCTCTGGATATTCCCTTGAAAGATGCAGTTCAGGTTAAGCACCCGCTCTGTAGGTGGTTAATTGGAAATAAACAAGTTGTCTTCTGCATGCTAACAGCAAGAATATGGTAACTGCTTTCCAGGAAAAACAAAAACTTGGTGCCATGGGCTAGCTGGGTGTCATGGTGTCAGCTCTTAGGCTGCACTTGATGATCTCAAAGGTCTATTCCAGCCTCAGCAAGAATTCTGTGTATTCTGATAAGAAGATATTATCAGGTCATACGGAAACATAAGTTTTGGGCCAACACATCCTATTATATACTTTACATGGAAGAGTAGCAGAAAAAGCCAAATTATCCATTCTTGGTCATGCTTGGGAATAGCTAAAGTAATACTCTTATGAGGTCTTCCTTTCTAGGACCTGAGCAAAAGTGAATATTTTTACCTAGGACCCTCCAGATTTAGGACTAAGTAACTATAAAAAAATTTTGATTATTTCATAATAAAGTAGTATCAGTAGCAGTACTTTTATAGTTAATAGATATTTTTAGTGACAGATTGAATAATTTAATATGAGGATTATTTAAAAAAAAATAGGGTTTATTCTATTTTTAAAGTTCTTCAGTTTCAAAATGCAAACACTGGTCTCAATATTTGTGGAAAGCTGAAACATAATATCTCACTCAAAGGAGAGCTCTTGCTCTTGAAAACATTTATACAAAATGTTCCAATATTTTCAAAACTTCCCTCTGTTTGTTTTGGTTTTTTTGCTTGTATTTTTTTTAATGTTTACAAAAGCAGAGAGAAAATGTTGAAGATCTGGTTGTTGGCTGTGGATGGACAGCTGCTAATTACTCTAAAACTACTTTCTTTTTTTTTTTCTCTTGAATTTATTACATTTGAAAACATTTATTCCTGCTCCAGGGCAAAGTCCAGATGCAGGAGAGCTGTGATGGGGGCATGACTCTCAGGGAAAGCTTCCACTGGAGGAAAAGATAATATCATGATCAGTGCTGGACTGTCTGGGAACAGACAGAGCTCCTTTCAGCAGCTCTCACCTCCCCCTCAAAAGCCTCATTTTTCTCACCTTTTGTTGCTGGGATTTTTGACCCAGCAGCACTGTGGGAATTGGAGAGCAGGGCTGCCATGGCCATGCAGTGTCTTGCTCCTTTGTGCACCTGGTCAATAGGCTGTTGTGCTGCTGAGCTCAGGGCACAGATGGTTTCCATAGCTGGAGGACCCACCACGCTCACTGCAACACGAGCCACCACCACCATTTGCTTCTTTGGGCAGAAGAAATTAACTGTAATTTGACTGGATGACTAAAACTAATGAATTGCAAAGCTCCATTAAAATCCACTTGGAGAATATATTTTTTTCTGCATCTTTGTTATAATAAAACACCCCACCAAACTTTAGTTTTAAATGCATGTGCTCCATAACATTTCTAGGAAGAGGTTTTGTTACATCACAACAGGTTTTCTCAGTCTACATTTCCTGGATATCACGAGAATTTTCGAGTCAATAAAAAGGCATCATGAGATTTATTTCAAAGCAGCAAGCCACATTTAATCTGCTGGTTTTAGAAGCTGAACTGATGGAAAGGCACTTCCAATAACACTCTCCTCTGAACCCAGCTCCCCATTTCATCACTGAAAGTCATAAAAGTGTATTAGATTAATAAATGTCTTCCTGACCCAATTACTCTTAATGGGGTATACACAGCAAAAATCAATGTCACTGTCTTTAAAGATCTGATCAGAATGCTGGAGAGCTGACCTCTCTCACATTCATTCGTCCTCAGAACTTCTACCTCCTGCCTTGGTGGATGCTGGCAGTGGGTGAGCAACGCTGTCCTGCAATAAAGAAATGCACATTGAGCAGCAGGAGAACTGCAGCACAAGCAAAGCTGTTGTATCAACCTAGAAACTGTTCACTTGCTTCTTGCCAGAGCTGGGAATTCCTTAGAGGAAGGAGAATTGCCTTGAAACAATCTGAAAAATCAACTCTGAGGATTTTTTCATTCAGTGGGATGTTTCTTCCCCCTCTACTGAGGTTGTCTCAGGCTTTTGGGGGGTAGCAGCAGTGATTCTCAAGCTAATGTCTGAACTTACAGTGCCTGGGCAATGTCCAGTTTGTCTGGACAAAGCCACAAAATCCAAACCTGGCCTCAAATCCTCCCATTCTACCATCATAAGAGAGATGGTAACTTGTGGCAAGGCAGTGAATCACATGTATTATAAACCACTGCACAAAAATTCACAGTTCTTCTAGAAAACTACTAAACTCTTTCTTTCCATGTAGGAAACTGCTGGAGAACAGCTGGAAAAAGAACTTTTAGGGTTTCATCAGCTACATAGAAGTGCTGTGAGCTCAGATCCCATCCTTTGCCACTCACCTTTACCCTGCTGTCCTGCAGGAGCATTGGCACCAAGAGCTGTAAGCAGGCTCCTGTTGCAGACACAGCCTTGCTCTGGGTTTAGTTTCACAATCACTTCTGTCTGCTGTCTGTACCTTTACAGTTAATTTTGGGAAGACTGTTCTTCCCATGAAAATTAGATTTCTGAATGAGTAAATATTCATAATTGGATATTATATAATTATCTCATTGATTCCAAGTTGAATTAATGAGAGGTAATTTTCATTTTGAGTTATTGATGCTGAGGTTTTCTTAGAGAAGCAGAATATTAGTTTATTTGCAGTCAATCATTGTATAGTTTTATCCACTTAAGTTGTCTTGAGATCTTGCAGAGAACTTGCAGGACAGAAGTTCACTCATCTGAGTCTTTTCTCAGTTTTACTTTCTTTTTCACTCTCTTCCTTCCCCCTCGTTGTTCTGATATTCAGCAATCAGATCTCATTAGAGGAGATCTCAGAGTATTCCCATGGTTAAAGATATGCAGATGTTGTTATCACTGTCTCTGTAATCTGGATAGAAATTTATTCTTGTGGGAACATTCTTGAAGCTGAGGAGTATTGAAGATTTTTGCAGAAACTTTCCATGACTTGCTGCTCATCTTGGGTAATTAGCATCATCTTCTACTTTTGTTACACGTGTTCCATCTTCTTCAAATAATAAACTGGAATCAGAGCCATGCACACTGTTGTTTTTCAGTCAGTTCATATAATTTCTGACTCTAATTGCAATCTGCTTTTGTTCTATGTGGCCAACATGTGGTAACAGTTCTGAGTGTGTTTAGAAATAAACAGAGGGGATCACATCATGTTGCAGGATATTTTCCTAGCCAGAAAATGTAAATCTAGAGCTGAACACCCAGCATCTCTCATCCAGAAGCTGATCTGTGGGATGAAGAGTGGAAAATTCATGGGTGTTAAAGTAAAAGGAGAAATAAAAGCCATGCCATAGATCCATAGATCAATAGCAAGATTACTGAGCTGGAAGGAAACCTGAATCTCCAAACCCTACCCCATGAAACCTTTCCAGTTGTTGGTTGTTGGTTTTGTAATGAGGATGTCCTGTCCAGAGAGAAAGGGATATAAAAGTATAAAATACAGTAAAAAAGTGCACACTAGTTTGTGTAACTTTTCAATTTCACTATAATATTCTATTCTTTTTAAAACAAAATTATTAGACAAACTTTGTATTTCCCCATGCATGAAAACCTCTGATTACAAAAGACAACTAAAAAAAAAATAAAAAATAGGTGAAAACAGTCAATAAATTACAGGATGACATGCAGTTATCAGAGCAGCATCATGAAGAGCACCTCAGCCACTGCTCCTTCACAGCTTCTTGGCTTTTCCTTGCTGCTGCCTAAGTGAAATTCTATTTTCAGCAGCAGTTGCACGTTTATCAGCAGATCTGTTTTACCTGGCAGTTAGTTCTGACAGTCTGACTGAGGTTTGCTGTTGCTCTAAATCTCTTTATTTGAAGCACATTTAGGCAGGTTCTTATTTCAAAGCACATGGCTGAACTGTTTAATCACAGGCCTTTGTTTTAGTCTTCCTTCTTTGACTACTTGGTTCTTTTCCAGGAAAAAATCTATGGGACAGGGACTCTCCTACTGGACTTGTTTGCTCAGAGGCACCTGAATTTGAAAGAGGAATTCTGACTGAAACTTCTCAGTCCTACCACAACCCATTACACTGCTGTTGGTTCTTTGGAAAATAGGAATTTGGAAAATATTCCCTTTTTGCTTAGTCTGCAAATTCAGGTTTTGTTTTTATTTTTTCCTCATCCCTTTCAATACAAAGTCATTGTCAATGAGAGGAAAAACCAGCACAGATTTAACCTACATCTTCAAAAACCAGAAGTAAATTAAACAAACTGAATCCTGTGCAGAAAATCTATCCCAGGCACAGACCTAGCTACATCTCTGAAATACAGACTTGATTTCTGACAACTGCAGGAAGACAGGAATAAGATGTGTAGGCTGCAACTTGAAAAATGAGAGGAGTGCTTTCTCTTTAGAATTCTTGTACATGGTATTTTGAACATTGAGAAATGGCTGCTTGGACAACACTTGATTAGCCAGGTCACTGCAAAAGTAAGAGTAATAAATCTAGAATACTGGAATATTCCTTAAAACTAAGTGGACATTTAATATATTGGAAAAAACAACAACAACAATAAAAAAAACCCCAAACAAACCAAACAAAAACAACAACAAAAAAAGATAAAAATTAAGTTAAATAGGTTTCAAACAAGAATTTGACTATCCAGTTATACTTGTTAGCACTTCAATGGAATGTTGGGAGCAATCTAAAACATGATGTTTCAATTGTAAAAATATTCTTAGGTTTTAAAGATGAGCATGAGATCTTCCTGGCAAGAAGATGTGGACAGATTATGTCTCGTGCCTGCTGTGGAATTTCCTAGGTGTTTTCTGAAGCATCTGGTGCTGGCTGCCTCTGAAATAGGTGAAGCTGAACAAGCCAAGGATTTCTGCCCCTCCATCCTCTCCAAATGACACTTTTTGTTTTGAAATTGAGGTGGAGCTGACTGGGGTTTGGTTATTTTCTCCATGCCATTCAGCACACACACTGAGATTTATGATTTCTGGGGTTCCTTTTGCTCTCATTTCCCTGGTTTTACTGAAGTGCTAACTCAGGGACATTGCAGTATGGGTGGCATCATGCTTCAAATCTTCATCTATTTGTACTTTACCAGAAAAGTTATTTTTTTGTCTTTCAGAGTTGTAGAGTGTTTGCTTCTCTTTCCATTGTTCCCTCTCACTTCCTCAACTAACCTGTGTGAGTTTCTGAAAAAGTATAATTATTATATTATTATATAATAATAAGTAATATTTTGT
>VYZU01063643.1:8300-20716 GCA_013401355.1 Ceyx cyanopectus | reverse complement strand
CTGAGCCACAGAATGACAGAGGAACCAAGAGCATTCTGCTTTTTTGAGGTATGAAATTTCAAGACTTGCCTTTGTTGTTGTTTTAGAACTTGAATTTTGGGAACAAGACTGATTTCTGAGGGGAGAATAGTTTAAAACTGTGTGGCATAACTGAGACTCTTTCTAGGTATTTCAGTGGACCAGGTTATTTACCTATATCTGACAAAAGCACACAGAGTGGATATTCATGGCAGCAGGAACCCCCTAATAGAAGACATGAGAAGTAAAAAGTATAAAATGTATGATATCTTAATATGTCAGATTTGCTCACTATATATGCTCTATTCTTGCTGAAGACACACTGAATGATAAATCACCATGACATAGGACAGTCCAGCAGGTAGGTGGACTTCACAACCTTAAAAATCCAAAGATCCAGAATAGCAATAGAAGAAGAATGTGTTACCCTGTAGTCTCCAGTACTTCCTAGATGTATAATACATGGTTAAGCACAACATGGCTAAGAAATATCTTTCTTGTCTAAAATATTTGTCAGATTCAGGATTTTCACCTGTCTGCTGTCTTATCTTTTGACCCCTGAGAGTCACACTGCTAATAGGATTTCTATAAACCAGCACAGCAGTGGACTTTGTAGCTCATCAGATTAGTTCATAGGTTTTCATCTCTGGAACCCTGCTCAAATTCAGTGCTGACCAAATGTACCATAATCCTTCTTTGGGCATTCATTGAAAAAGAGAGTAGAGACTATGCTGTCTTCTAGAACTCAAATGGACACTGGCTTCCATACAAGGGGGATTGCCTCAGATATACAACTTTTTAAATTAAAAGATAGCAGGAGAGCTTTGCAATGCATTTGTTTTTCCTTTGCCCCTACAGGCACCAATTACAGTCTAGAAGAAGTTAACAGATGTGCAAGAAATTTTACATTTTCAGATCTTTCTCATTTTGAAATCTGAGGACATCAAAATCTTTGAAATATTAGTCAGAAAAAAACCCTACCTTTTTAGAATGTTTCTGCTTGATTTCAATTTTGGANTGGGAAACAGTCTCAGAAAAAAAATATTTGTAATAAGCAATATTTGGTTTATATCTATTCTTGACAAGAGAAAATGTCATGACTAAGACAAAAGCTGCACTGCTATTTGTTGCTGTAACATACTGAGGACTTTTAGGGTGACATAGCTGAAAAACTTCTGTCAATATTGACATATTTCAGAATTTATTGCTACAGAACATCAAACGCACCATGTTTGAAGCTGAAGAGATTTTTTTTATTCAACACTGCAGAACTAGACTATATTATTTAATTTGTGAGCAAAAAAGTGAAAACCTGTGACACGTTTACTCACTGCTAAACCATCTATCTGAATAGGGTATGCAGAGCTTATTAGGAATGAGGACAACATGTAGTCATGGACTGCTCTCACTGAAATATCTGGTTTACTTGAATGTAATTTGATTTAAAACCACCTTGAAGCCTATTAGAAGAGCAGTCTCTACCTGCTGCAAGAGGTATTGTAAGAAGATCCTCACATTTGGCAAGCATACTTGGTGCTATTATCTATGGTTAAGCCTGCTTGATGTTACCCATCATCAAAATCTTTTTAATCTTGCTTTTAGAGTTGCTTTCAAGCTTGCCAAGCTGGGACTAAAGTTTTCCATGCCATACCTTTGCCTCAGGTTGTGGTTTATGTTTTATGCTTGGAAAAAAATCAGCCTTGCCTGATGGTTAGGTAAGGATTTGGGGTTTTTTTTCCCCTTTTGGGAAACTTTACTGTTCTTTACAGCAGCTTTGATGCTGAGGGTTTAATCCTGTCTTTGCCATGCACCTCATGATGATCTGCTCCAGTTCACCTCTGAGATATTGCAGTTTACAGCTGGAGGTTTTCCAGAGCTCAGCAGGCTGTCCTTACTCATCTCAGTCCTCTTCTAGCTCCTCAGACACAGCCCTTGCATCTGTTATTCCATGGGGTGCTGGGCGCTCTCCCTTCACCTGGTGCATATGATGTTTTGTTTGAAGCTGGTCCCTTCACTGCTTCTCTTCACTGGAGTCGAAGCCACTCAGGATCGTAACGAGTAAATAAAAACACATCTGTTAAAAGTTCTTTGTGCAAGAGCTGGAGGTGTAGCAGCTGAAGAGAAAATGAAACTTCTGACATGAGGAACAGGCCATCTGGACTCTGCAAGTCCTTCTGTATTGATGTGCAGAAGCACTTGTGTGTGAATTTCAGGCCACACGACAGAGAAGCTGCTGTCCTGTGCCAAGCTTTCTCCTGAACACTCAGAACTGTTTACTGATGGACAGCACAAAACCCCAAACTCTGACCAGTATTTTTACAAGCCAGTTATTAAGGATAATGATGAAAAAAAAAATAATCATAGGCTTGAAGGAAGGTTGAAACAGCTGCAAATGAAACAGAATTTCTGGGGCTGTAATTCTGACTCTGCATCAGTGCTGTGTTTGCAATGTACTGCTCCTTATTTTGGCCAGTGAAAGTATTTCCTATCTCACCTGTTCTTTCTACCTAGGAGTAATCTACAAAGCTTGATAATTGTGTTAATTTACAAAATCATTGTGGAATACTAAGTGATTGCCTAGCAATACAGAGCTGTGTTTGCTTGGAGTAAGTGTACGTGGAATATTATAAATATTAAAGGAATATAAATGGAATATTTTGGATAAAGTCCCACACACCTACTGAAAGCATTTTGACTTCATAGGTACTGTCACTTGTGACTTGAGAATTACTGTTCCTGTTGAAGGGTCCATCATTACCTAGAAGGCTTACACAGCATCTCATCAGTCTGGCAAGAGGCTGTGATGAGAGCTCCCCTAAATACTCCATCTCCAGAGGCCAAGGAATTGCATCGAGAAGGTTGGTTAGGGAAATGTGACAATACTGCAGTCAGTGCAGGACTGGCTTATGAAAGTTCATTAAAAAGTAAATGCTTTTATTATTGCTTTGATAAATTCTGAAATATCCTGTCAGGTTTTTAATGCTATTGTTGTACATCCCAGGATAAAAAGCTCATTGACCAAATTACTGTAACATATTGTGAGAGAAAATGTTTTGGCAGCCTGGGCCTGTGCAAATCCTTTGCAAACACCTAATCCATTTTTTTAGCATTAACATCAGTATACGGTTAGGATGGGTTTGCTGTGAGCCACTACTGACTGGCAGCACTGATGGGCTTTGTGGAGAAGGAGGAATTTTTCCTGAGGCAAGTGACCACAACTGGGGGGATGGACTTTCCTCCTGCAGTGAATTACAAGGTGAATGGAACTAGCTGGTTCTCAGTTTCTTTGAGATTTTAGGAAAGAATAGTTTCATTGTTTTTTAATGCCACAGACTATTTTCCTGTGCTCTCCTGAATAGGAGAGTAGGAATGCAAATATTCTATAGCATTCTGTAGCTAATGTAGAATTCACAGGGTTTTTTGGGTGTTCCTTTCCCATATTTTCATTACGATAATGGTAATAGGTGGTGCTTTTTTTAAAAATAAAGGGTAAAATAATAAGAAAACATTATGTAATTGTACCTCATTCTATAAACAATGGCTAATTTTTTATACAGTGGTTTCTCTTCAGAACCCCATTCTTTTCTCCAGGAACTATTTAAGTTCTAGCTTCAAATGTGAATTTTGTTCTAGGGATCTGGCTCTGCAAGCTGATCCATATAGGCCAGTTCTACACCTGTTGGTATAGATAAAGGTCTGTGTGGATGTAGGAACATGATCTTTGTGGATCCCTTTGATGAACAGAGGTTACAACCCTTGCAAAGGTTATTCTTGCCAAATGTTCTTGTATTTATTGTGATAGTGTCTTTGTTTAATTCTCTGAATGCAACTCCTCCTCCACCATCCATTTGATTTGCAAATGAATTCTCTTCAACTGTATTCACACCCCTTCTGTATTTGCTTTCCAACAGTATTGCAGCAAATTACTTTACTGGCAGGAACATTTAGTGAACTGGCCAATTTTATAAGTATTGCAAGAATATTCACAAAAAGCAAAATTCTCATTCATAACTACAAGTATTCACATACACAGTCTTAAGAAAAACCTCTTCTTAAAAAGGTACTCGGTGATTGAGTGAGCACAAATATTCCCTCTAACTTATGCCTTTGGTCAAAACAACTAAACTTTGAATGTTAAATTATTTTTATGAATGGCCAGTCTCTATGCTATAGATCAAGATTTATAGGCATAAACTGCATTAATAATTATATTTATTTCAAGATAACTTCTGATGAGACAAATTTACTGAATAAATTATGTCTATATATCTGCTTGAACCTAATATGCTAGAAAACAGTGAAAGAGGACAGAATGGTTCAGGGATCCTTACATTATTTTTTTTAGTGGATACAGGAGTAGAAAATTATTTAATGACCAGTGATTTTATTATACCATAATAGAGTTTTTGTTTCTTGTTTGATTTACTGTGGTTTTGTTGTATCCAGATGTGATATTTGGACAAAAAAAACCCAAACCATGTACTTCTTCAAATATTTAAAATTGCTTTCCCTAGTCACTGACATGAGTCAAAATTAACCAATGCAGTTATTTCCAGTTTAATGAATTCTGTGCCTTTATTGTTTGGAAATGCAGTGAAGAAGGAATAGTCTTTGAAATCAAGGGGTGCATAGGAGCAATGAGAAGGTGCATGTAGCTTTGTTTAATCTGTGGAGGTCACAATTCTTTTGTATTTCATTTTAGAAGTTGGTTTTTTTTAATGTATCCGGACATATGCATCTAGTTGTGTTTTTAAGGTGCATGTAGCTTTGTTTAATCTGTGGAGGTCACAATTCTTTTGTATTTCATTTTAGAAGTTGGTTTTTTTTAATGTATCCGGACATATGCATCTAGTTGTGTTTTTTTTTTCTGGTTGCTGTCCAACTTTCCACTTTATCTCCTGCATAGCAGCTTCCAGGTATCTGTCTCCTGACGGTAGAGATGTGTAGAGGATTAGTGTCTTGATTGGCAGGTTGGCTAACATTGCAGTTCTGTTCATATGGAGCTCTCCTTCAACTTCTACAAAACTACCACAGCCAGGACAGAAAAAAATCCTCTCTCCCTTGTTGCAAAACAGCTCCTGCAACCTTAAATTCCAGATCTGAACTGGGAATTCTTTGTATGTTTCACATAGCAATGCAGATAGAGTTATGGATGAAATAATAATTTTTTGTCTTCTTGCTCAATAAATTAGAGGAGAGGCAAGCTGTGTAAGTCACGGAGGGAATGGCAGAAAGCTCAGGATCATCGATTGTATCTTACATTGCTAAATGAATAGATCAAAGTCTTTCTTCAATAAATAGAAACAGGAGCATTGGTTTTCAAATTGCAATCTATTCTATAACACTCTTGTCCATATGTGGCTATAGATAAATAAAAGACAAGCCATTTTTAAGTATGTCTCCACATCTCCCTACACAATGCCATTTAAATGGGATCCAATCATATAGAAGACATTCTGTGTAAATTAAAGGTTCAGTATTATAAGAAGCCATTATGTGCAAAAATGTTGTCATTATTTGCTTTTCAGGAAGTTTCTTCACTCCCAATGGGGAGACCTTAATAAAACTCAGGTGGCTGTCAGTCCTAATGCATTCCTCATCTTTTCCATATATGAGCTGCTAGCCAGGTTCTGACCTTTCTCAGGTAAAGTAACAACTAAGCATTGTTAGTTCAGTATTTCCCCAACAACACATACAAGAGGGGAGTATCCATGTAATATATGGAACTAGTTTTGAGAAATGTCTTGAATGCAAAGCTCCGTTTCATAACAAATTATGGGAACAGAATATACACAACAGTCTCTGCTACGATTGAAAAGGAGCTTCATGGTTTTTTATCTGACTTACAGATGAATTATGCCTTATTTTTCTGCAGAATGAATGCATGTAACTTAGAGAAGTAAGTAAAGTCTGCAGACTGATAGTGAGAGCTGAAAAACTCACAGCACTGAGATGTTGAGAGCACTGCAGAATCAATGCCTTATTTTTTGATATCAGGATCATAAGCAAAAATGAATGAATGCTTGGTACAAAAAGCCTGCACCCTCAGTTCACAAAAATTTAACCTTTTATATCAAGTTACTGCATTTCATAGTGTACAACTTCAACACAGCTGTCCCCAACTTCCATCATGTTCCACTATATTATANCAAAACAACTAAACTTTGAATGTTAAATTATTTTTATGAATGGCCAGTCTCTATGCTATAGATCAAGATTTATAGGCATAAACTGCATTAATAATTATATTTATTTCAAGATAACTTCTGATGAGACAAATTTACTGAATAAATTATGTCTATATATCTGCTTGAACCTAATATGCTAGAAAACAGTGAAAGAGGACAGAATGGTTCAGGGATCCTTACATTATTTTTTTTAGTGGATACAGGAGTAGAAAATTATTTAATGACCAGTGATTTTATTATACCATAATAGAGTTTTTGTTTCTTGTTTGATTTACTGTGGTTTTGTTGTATCCAGATGTGATATTTGGACAAAAAAAACCCAAACCATGTACTTCTTCAAATATTTAAAATTGCTTTCCCTAGTCACTGACATGAGTCAAAATTAACCAATGCAGTTATTTCCAGTTTAATGAATTCTGTGCCTTTATTGTTTGGAAATGCAGTGAAGAAGGAATAGTCTTTGAAATCAAGGGGTGCATAGGAGCAATGAGAAGGTGCATGTAGCTTTGTTTAATCTGTGGAGGTCACAATTCTTTTGTATTTCATTTTAGAAGTTGGTTTTTTTTAATGTATCCGGACATATGCATCTAGTTGTGTTTTTTTTTTCTGGTTGCTGTCCAACTTTCCACTTTATCTCCTGCATAGCAGCTTCCAGGTATCTGTCTCCTGACGGTAGAGATGTGTAGAGGATTAGTGTCTTGATTGGCAGGTTGGCTAACATTGCAGTTCTGTTCATATGGAGCTCTCCTTCAACTTCTACAAAACTACCACAGCCAGGACAGAAAAAAATCCTCTCTCCCTTGTTGCAAAACAGCTCCTGCAACCTTAAATTCCAGATCTGAACTGGGAATTCTTTGTATGTTTCACATAGCAATGCAGATAGAGTTATGGATGAAATAATAATTTTTTGTCTTCTTGCTCAATAAATTAGAGGAGAGGCAAGCTGTGTAAGTCACGGAGGGAATGGCAGAAAGCTCAGGATCATCGATTGTATCTTACATTGCTAAATGAATAGATCAAAGTCTTTCTTCAATAAATAGAAACAGGAGCATTGGTTTTCAAATTGCAATCTATTCTATAACACTCTTGTCCATATGTGGCTATAGATAAATAAAAGACAAGCCATTTTTAAGTATGTCTCCACATCTCCCTACACAATGCCATTTAAATGGGATCCAATCATATAGAAGACATTCTGTGTAAATTAAAGGTTCAGTATTATAAGAAGCCATTATGTGCAAAAATGTTGTCATTATTTGCTTTTCAGGAAGTTTCTTCACTCCCAATGGGGAGACCTTAATAAAACTCAGGTGGCTGTCAGTCCTAATGCATTCCTCATCTTTTCCATATATGAGCTGCTAGCCAGGTTCTGACCTTTCTCAGGTAAAGTAACAACTAAGCATTGTTAGTTCAGTATTTCCCCAACAACACATACAAGAGGGGAGTATCCATGTAATATATGGAACTAGTTTTGAGAAATGTCTTGAATGCAAAGCTCCGTTTCATAACAAATTATGGGAACAGAATATACACAACAGTCTCTGCTACGATTGAAAAGGAGCTTCATGGTTTTTTATCTGACTTACAGATGAATTATGCCTTATTTTTCTGCAGAATGAATGCATGTAACTTAGAGAAGTAAGTAAAGTCTGCAGACTGATAGTGAGAGCTGAAAAACTCACAGCACTGAGATGTTGAGAGCACTGCAGAATCAATGCCTTATTTTTTGATATCAGGATCATAAGCAAAAATGAATGAATGCTTGGTACAAAAAGCCTGCACCCTCAGTTCACAAAAATTTAACCTTTTATATCAAGTTACTGCATTTCATAGTGTACAACTTCAACACAGCTGTCCCCAACTTCCATCATGTTCCACTATATTATATTTTCTACTTTAGGCCTTAAAATTAGGAAAGCCTGTTTCTCTGGAGCAGTCTGTCCAAGTGAATAAAAGATTTTCATCACACTTCTCCAAGGAGGGATTTTTTTTTTCTCTATAAATTCTTCTTTGAAGTATTTTCATTTTTACCCTGTGCAAAACTTTTCTGAAAGCCCAGTATTAAAATACAGAAAGTAACTCAATGTAGTTAGTACATTTCCTATCTATGAGCATCTGAGTGGCTTGGGTCATTCATTTGTTGTCTCTTTAGTTTATCTTCCATCTTGTTACTTTCTGTCAACGTCCCTGTATTTTGTCAGTTTCCATAATATCAGTTAGGTTTATGTATATATATGTATATTTCATATATATATGAAACACAGCTCTACAGCCTATGTTTCTTCTGCTGGTACCCTCCTTAGAGCTCTCATTGAGTGAAACAGTCAAGCTTCTCTTCTGACTTTTTAATATAAATAGTCCATTGCTATTCACTTTTAAGTTTCTTTGTAGGAAGAAATATTTTTGTTTGGAGGTCTTTCACATCAATCTCACTGCTGGCTACTTTGTAAGAGCTAAAGGAAGGCTGCATATTATTTATATACTTTATATTGTCAGAAACCTGGTTACATTTGTAATGCTGATAGCTGAGATAAGCAGAGATCCCAAGTGGAAAGTGGTTCCCTCAACAGAGAATCCCTTAGGAGTTGCTTTTAGAAAAATTCCATTAACCTTATCTTGGCAACGACTCTTCCAAATTGCTTTTCCACAAGTGGCAATTGCAGTCAAGCTCTTTGTGAGTGTGGGGTTCTAACACAGAGTAGGTCATCAAAGCCATATGCCTCTATCTTAGCTTGCACCTAGTACCCTTGGCTCCCAAGGGTGGTTTCTATCAGCTGCTGCTACTCATTCAGAATTCCTGGTGATGGTTTCCTCAGAACAAGGGCAGTACTTCCAGAAAGAAATGTACCTAACTGTGCAGTAAGATTTGTTGTTCTCAAATGTGTTTGGATGTGAGCCACCTCCCTCCTGAGTGGTTTGTCATTTCTCAAATATGTGATGGGACCAAAGACTGGACCAAAAATTATTTTTGCTTATGTGATTTGCACTATAAGGCTATATAAGAACATAACATGAACAGGCAGCTCCATTGCAACTTCAGATGGAATGACTACACACACATACAACCACACACCCCCCTTCCACCAGGCATTACATAGTTAATATTGGATAACCCTTATGAACTTCAAGTACTTTCTGCACTCTGCTGATTGTAAAATGGCTGCAACTTTATCTAGATCCCTTAAGGGATGATGAATTGTTCTCAGTAACTTCATCAGGTCTGTCTTTCAGGACTAGAGGGGGAAGCACTGCTGGTAGGAAACTGAAAGCTACCAAAATACTGCAGTAGTATAAAGCATTCCCTTGAGAAATTTATTAATGAAATTGTTATGCCAAAATTGCCAGGTGATTTATATCCCAAGGGAACACTTGATGTTTTTTCCAAGATATTCCTACCAGTAGCCACCCCTGAGACTCCCCAGGAAACATACTGTTGCATGAGGTGCAAATTAAAATTTGTTGTTTTGAAGTCGCATCAAATAATTGATCAGAAACTATAACTGGGATTATAGAACAAGATCAGAAATGAAATTTAGCAAATAATTGCAAAAATAATTGAAGTCGCAAATCCTGAAAACTAGGAAACATTTCCTTTTAATGCCCACTGGGATGGAACTTGTGGCATTGATTAGGATTAAACATTAGTAGATGGGGCAAAAGAAGAGAACACAGGGAGGTTTAGAATGAATTATAATTTATGACATAATGTATTTAAAGAAACAAACAAAACTTTTTAATCCTGTGTTAAGGTAAAGTTTAAGATAAAGGAAAACTGTAATTTCAATTTCAAAGACAGCAATTTCTTAGAAGTACTTTGATTATTTACAAGTGGCCAGCCAGTAAAACCTCAGGTGTTGTAGCTGTAGCAGATCCTTTATGTGGTTCTTGAAGCACCTTGTCTCTTTCTGATCTACTTACTGAGCCTATTGTTCTTTCATCTGTTAAGACTACACGTTAAGTGGACTAAAGTCCTTGTTATGGGGAAGCAAAGAGGTTATAATTAGTCAGTTACTTGTTTTGTGCTTGTCTCAGTTTCCAGGCACTTTTGAAAAATGCTGCCAACTCAACCACCAAAATTTGGTGGCTGTGTTGTGTGGGGTTTTTTTTGTAGTTGTTGTGCTCATCCTGTATGTTAAGCAAACTCTTTCAGAATTACACATACCAACAAGAAACAAAAATCCATATCAACCAGAAACCCACTTCAAAGAACATAAAGCAATGACACAGACACTGTGCACAGCCTGATCCGTTTTTATCTATCAGTTTATCTTCTCTCTCAAATAGTCATTTACAGGAGAGGCAAACACTTGGGTGGAATTCAGCTCTTACTAAGTTCAGCAGCAAAATTAAAAATGAAACCTGTGTATAAGCCAATTAAATTTCTTTTCTGTTATAGAAGTTAAACTGACATTGAAGTAATGCAATTCAAACTAAGGTTTCTTTACCTTACTGAAGCATTGTTACTTTACTCTTACTAAATCAGAGTAAGGAAAACCTGGAATATTCTTGCTAAGTATTTTGATCTTGATAAAACTGTTTTCAGAAAGAAAACTGTTCTATCAAAACATTCGACAGTTCTGATCTCACAAATGTTTAACTACATCTAATTCCATGTAATTGGAAACTAGAAAGAAATCCAGAAGGTGCAGCACATACCAGAATTTCTGCATGACTAATCCTGCGTGGTTAACAAGGTTGGGCAGCTCTGTGCATAATTCATGGTGCTTAGAGGGTATCTCGGGTCTTCAAGTGCAGCTTCCTCCTGCAGAATTTGGATGTAAGGTTTGGTGAGATAAACACAGTGCTCAGCTCGGTCCTGGGCTGCTGTAGTGCCTTGGAGAGAGGTGTCCTGTTGCTGCTGGCAGAGGTACAGAGCCTTAGCTAAAGCTCTAGATTACAGCAGCCCTTTGGCTCCAGAGGTGATCCAAGCTGTAAACATGAACTTGTCAGAGCACCTTACTAGTAATAACGTTTATCAACAAAAGCAAAATCTTGTGGCAGAGAAAATCTGAAACAAGTAGGGTGTGTTGGGATACATATTACATGGGGTAATGCCTCGTTCCTGTAACTGAAATGCTTCTGGAGAATCTAATTAACCTTTTAAACTCTTGATTCCTGAGCTTTTTTGGCAACAAGCTCTATTTCTTGAGGAAAACATCAGATGCCAGCACCAAAGTTTTGTTTTCACCTAAGGTGCCAGCACCAAAAAGTTTTGTTTTCTTTTCACCTAAGTCTTTGGGAAAACTTCAAGCTCAGTTTGGCTTCACATCCATTTCGTTATTCTTGGTGTCCATTTATAAAATCCAATTAAATTGTGTTATTAATTACATAATATGCCCTGGTTGCTCTTGTAGGCTGCTCAGTAGATTTCATCACCCAACTTTCTCTTTGCTGAAGAGTCCTGAGGATGTTTAGCTATGAAAGAGATATGTTGATGGGGTTTTTTTGTTGGCTTGTATGTTTCGTTCCTGTTTGGTTGCTTTTGTTTGTTTCTTTTGTGTATTTTTTTCCCTGCATGTTACCCTGTTGTTTCCCACTCCTTGGAGAATCAGTAAATGACTGAAATTCCTCCTGAGCTGAGGCGTTCTTTTTGGAGCACGGTTGTGTGGCCCAGTTCATTCTGCCGGTGTCCGCCGTCTCTCTGCCGCCTTGTGCCGGTGCTCGCTGTCTCTGCCTCCTTCTCCCGGCGCCCGCCGTCTCTCTCTCTGCCGCCTTGTGCCGGTGCCCGCCGTCTCTGCAGCGCTGGGTACGAGGCTGCAGCCGCGGCTGAGGCGACGCGCGCTGAGGCTTCTCGCGCTTCCCGCCCGCGGCGCGAGCGCAGCCTCCCGGCTTCGTCCTCGCCAAGGGCCCTCGGGGCGCCGCTCCCCGACGCGCCTTCCCCCCCCGCAGGCTCTCACGTATCCTCAAGTCGGACGCGAGCGGTTTTCAGCCCCCCGAACCGCGGAGGTGAGCGGCGGGGCGGCCGCCGGTGTTGCCGCGACTTCTCGCCGGGCCAAGGGCCGGAGGTTTCTGGAAGGGAGATGGACGAGGCCGCCGGCGGTCTCTCGTGCGCGGCTCGCGGCTCGTGCGGGTGCCTGGGGCGCGAGGGTCCTCTGCAGAGGCGCGCGCCGCGGAGCCTTGAGCTCCGGAGAGGCCTCCGAGCTGCCACAGTCGCCCTGCCCTGCCCCTGCCCTGCCCCCGGCCCGCTCCAGCCCTGCCCCCGCCCCGCCC
>VYZU01063641.1:9354-72488 GCA_013401355.1 Ceyx cyanopectus | reverse complement strand
TTTCACCCAAACCAGGACATTCTGCCTTTCACCGACAAGCCTTGCATCAGTATCCTCTGAATAGCTTAATGGAAATAATTTCCAAATGCCCTATAGAGACTACCTAGTGTAACTGAACACACAGACATATCTGAGGTGGACATCGGTGTTACAGGGAGTCATTTTCCTTCTCATTTCACACTTTACTAAGTGAGAATGTAGAGTTATAGGACTTCAATTTAATCTCAATTTTTAAACGAATTGCTATATATATCTCACAACTTCATACAGTGCATCTCAAATATTTTCTTGTTTCTTTTTTTCTCCTGACTGTGCATTTAATGGGGGGAAGCCCATTATTCATATCTCTGCTCTTAATCAAACCTGAGAATTCTGTCGAGAAGTAGAAAATGGAAATCTGCTCCTGCAACCTAGAGCTGAACAATTATGAGTTGATTTACAAGGAGCCACTTTGCTACACATTTAAATGCAGCTCTGCTGCAAAATCTGGGGACTTTTCGTACAAAGTGCTACAGATTTAGCACTTTTAATTTTTGCTCCATCTCCTGCCAGCTTGAACTCTGATTGTAATTACCATTTCATCTTCGCCTAAATGACATTGTTTTATCAGAGGGAGAGGCTGTATCTAGAGTCTGAGCAAGATGATTAGTAAGGAACGAGCTTTCCATGGGAAAAAATACACGTGCCATGAAATGAATCAGGATGGGATGGAATAGAGTGAAGCTAGAGATACTCTCAAGTCCTTGAGACATAATGTATAACCCTCCATATGTCTCCAGTGTATGTAAGAATATACTGAGCTAACTATGCGGAGATGTAAAAGAGAACAGGAAAAAAAGGAGAAGCCACCCCATACTTCAGAGGGCAGTTTGTAAGGAGTATGAAGGAAACAAATCTGACTCCACTGGTTTTTCTCTACCCAATGTGTCTTGAAAACTTTTTCCTACTGTTTGGACAGTACAGCTGCCCCTGACTCCACATCACTTGGTACAGATACGAGTCACTGAGCAATGCTCTCTGCATGACTACAAGTAACAGCAAACATAGAATAAGGAATAGCAATAGTGGTCCCATATTAGTAACTTATTTGTATTTCAACTTGCTTAGGCGCAGAGCTGTGGAAGACTTGCAGTAAATAAATTCACTTTTTAGAAAACCATTCATCCTGATATATCTTGAGAAGAAACACACTGCTTGGGGAGTTTCTTAGTGAGAATTATCATTTTAGTGAAGAAAAAAATTTAATGAAGAAAAAAATAGTGATAAAAGGTGGAGCAGTAAACTGACAAAGAAGAGCCTGAGTTCTGGAGACACTTAAGACCCGCCTGAATCTGTTCCTGAGAGACTTGGTCTAGGTGATCCTGCTCAGGCAGGGGGGTTGGACTAGATGATCTTCTAGGTCCCTTCCAGCCCCTAATTTCTGTGATTCTGTGATACCTTTTGCAGTCAATTTTGATTGGCACACGAGTATGGAAACAAATGGTCTTGTGCTGGTGCTCATGCCAGAGACAACAGACCAAACAATCATACCTTTTTCCTTCAAATTTATGTCAGTACTGCTGCTCCTGTAGGTTCTTGTTTCTGAAAAACCTATTCCCCAGCTACATTTATCCTGAATAATGCTCTCAATACCCTTGTTCTGGTCAAGGATATCACACATAGACTTCAGTTCCAAATGACTAGGCTTCCAAGATATGTAATAAGATAGTATCTCAAAAGGGGGTATTATTGAATGTACATAAACTTACATGAAGCCTCCACTCACAGACATTACATTTTTACCTGTAGTTTTTATGAAAAAGCCTTTCAGTTATAAGAATATTTCACCTGGAAAAAAAAATCATCTCAGTGATCTGAAAAATCCCTGTCAAACAGAACTTGTGCTCACCTAATTCAGAAAGATACAGCAAACCTCTCTAGAAAAAGGCACAGAGAAGATTTGTGAAAATAACTGGAAAGCAAAATATATTTCAGGTAAGACCAAATGGAGCAATAAGCATCAGTTTGGAAAAGACACTATGAGAGGGAAGGCAACTCTCAGAGGGAGCTGTATAATGAGAACTGTGTGAATAGTGATTGCCCACAGCTCCTCCCCACAGAAGAACCATGTGGTGGCCCATGAGCTTTGACAGTTAAAAACTTGTTTTAAAAAGAATTTATTTTCTCACAAAACCAAAAGTGTAGTTGTGGAATTCAGGCTCACAATACCATGAAGCAAAAACTACACACATTCTCAAAAGCTAGACAAATCTGGGGATACGTTTCCATCAAGGAGCATAAGATCCCAAACCTGGTTGAAATCTGTGTTTCACGGAGTTCCTGAAACAACTGCTACCCCAGACACCAGATGAACAATACCCTGAAAACTAGATGGTATTTCATATCTGCCATTGCCCATCAGGGTATAAACTTTGGGCCTATTTCTCCTCTTGGGTGGTACTGTTACAGGAAAAAAAAAAAACCAACCAAACCAAAACTTTGTCAAGGTTAAAGATCACTGGAAAAAGAGCAAATCCTCACACTACAGCATTGCTTTTGCAGCTTGGCCTCCAATGTAATCCAACAGGGCTCATCTGCAACACTGGAAGAACAGTTATGATATGTTCACTGGCAAAATGGCAAATGGAATATACTCTAAATAGTTAGTACTGGATTTATGAAAACATGGAGACCTTTATAGAAATAATTAAGAATAAGAGTGAATAATTTTGTTCTGAAGAGCACCAATAAGGCTGCAGGCCACATGGTACTGATTGCACTAAGTGACCCAGAACTAGGAGACAAACTGTCACTTCAGCCTTGTAAAGCTAGGATTGCTGTATTTTTGCTAAAGACCTAACCAAAAGGTGCTCATGAGGTCTCTCAGTGTTTGAATTATGTATCACTGTCTCCTTGCTAAAAAGAAAAAAAAAAAAGCCTTTAGGTTCTATGTGGCAGGGGGTCTGAGAGGGATGGATTTTTTAAAAAGCAGCAGTTCAGCAACTCCAAATACCTCTCAACTTACTCTACTTTCCCTGGTCTCCAAAACCAGTGCATTAGTTATTTGATCAGTTAAAGCATAAGCCCACTGAAGGCTGGAGGAAAAGCAGCTTGCTCCCATGAAGTGCAGTTTAATTTCTTTCACAGCAAATTTCAGAGCAGGCCATTCCAAATAAACCATTCCCTAAAGCTGAGCTTCACCCATGGTGAAAAATAGGACCAGTTCAGTCAGTGTGGTTGCTAGGCTCTCATGCAGCAAGGGAATAAATTAGCTACAATATAGGCAGAGTTTCAAGCTTTTGTGCAACTTTAAAATATCAATAAGCAGCATTCTGGAGTTCTTGAAATATTATGTGCTTGAAACAATGCCCTCAGGAGGCCACTGCCCCACACACTGTGCAAGTCATGTTGAGCTCTTCTTGGCTAACCTCAAACACAAGCTTTAAAATATTTTAAAATAAAAAACTTACCTCCTGAAAAAAAACCAAACCAACCAACCAACCAAAACAAAAACAAAAAACAAACCCACACAAACAAAAGCCACCCCCAAAAACCTACTGAAACCAAAGCAAGCCAGACTCTTCATTTGTCAAGGCAACCTGAGTGTCCCTGTACCTTCAGAACCCAGCTGATGATCTGAATCTGCAAAGCTAGCCTGGATGCAGCTTCGGACTGAGCGTTGCCTTTCTGAGGAGCAGGGAGGTTTAGAGGGGCTTTGGCAGCTCCATAACACGCAGCACTGTGGGCAGCAGGCTCACATGCACTTCAAGTGTGAGCTGCCAGAGTGAGGATTTCAGGCTCCACCTACAGTGTGTGAATCTGCCTCAAAATCCCCCAGGTTTAGTCTGAAGACTTGCTGCCATGGTCTAACCAAGGCAGACTTTCAGCACCAACCCTCCTGCATCCCTTCAGCTTCCTCTCCAAGTACCCTTGGCTTTGGTGGGTATTTATGTTCCACATGAAATCCTCTGAGATTCTGCAAAGGGAATTGGTGGAGCAAATACTGAAGTAAAGGGGAATAAAGACCACAACCAGAAAACAAAAGCTGCCCCTACAAAACAACTCTGCCCCATGTTCAATGAACGCTCTTTTCTCTTGAAGAGACAGGAAATTCCTCCCCTGCTTTTGAGTGAGAAGAGGGAAAATCTGTGGATCTTACATGGTATAGAAGAAACGTAACACCGAAGAGTCCAACTATTTCCAGTATTTCAGCAGCATTATCTGCAACAGTTGAATGCAAATTTCTAACTCCAAGAACGTAAAAAACATCCTGAATTCTTTTAAGATACTTAAAAATACACTGGATAAAAAACATAAATAAATCAGATTTTCATCTTTTATTGCATAGGCATAAACAAACTCTTAACTGAAGACCTCACTGCTGTGTTCAACATACACTCTGCATGTGACCAAGATCTCACCACACTGAAATGCTTTATCGTTAATCTGGGAAACATAAGCAAATCTACACCATGGGAACATGGCAAAGGAAAAGGTGTAGGGTATAAGAATCCTCAAACTGACCTTGAGAGCTCATCCTTAGCACCTAAAAACCAAACCCACAAAGATAAAGTTTTAATCACAGATAGAATCAGCCCAGGTACTCTGTAATAATATTTCCTTTCTGTAGCACTGGGTGATGGGATTTAGGATACACTATCAGATCCTACTCCTTGGTAAACTGGACTCTGAAGCATGAATAAATTAAGCTGATGAGTTAGTTACACTTGCAGAGATACTACATCCATCTGGAAAATGTTCCTGCATGACACCTGATGAGGGAAGCCCCAGGTATTTCTTAGTAATTACCATTTCATTTTTGTCTGAAAAAAATCATTCACAAATTCCTTATTTCTGCAAATACATCTTTCTTTCTGAGAGTAATTACACAGAAACCCTTTAAGCATTCACATATAGCACGAGAAGGAGCCATTAAGTGCACGTGGGAGTCAGCCTACAGCCACCCTGAGCATCTGTAATGTTTCAACTGAGGTTAGCTCCACCTCTGCACACCATGTTTCACAGCTACCGTCTAGATTTAGAGCAGAGAGCTACATGAGGGCAATTTCTCCTGCTTCCAAAGAGTTAACAGGAAAAGTCATCTCAGCTGCAGCTAAGGAGGCTACAGCAGGACTGCAAGGGACACTGAGGCATCAGCAAGTGGGGGATATTTGGAAACTCTCTGGCAGTTGGTTGCAAGACACCATATGCCACAGATCCTGTGCCCACCTCTAACCGCACAACTCACAGCTGTGTGGCCCTCCTGAACGGAGCTGTTTGAGCTCTGGGTCACCCCATCTCTGGGGTTATCATAAGAAAGCACATCTGGGAAAGCAGAAAACACACACAGCATCTCTGAGGGGCTGGCTTCATCTGATCACATGTGGCTGGCTGGCCAGGATTGGAAATCCTTAGAAAATGTGTCACTAATCAGCACTGCTTCCTAATGCAATGTGGGTGCTACTCTGCAGTGAAGAATGACAACTGGGTTCTGCACTGCTCTGTATTAATATTACTACATGGACAACACATATACACCTGGAAAATGGTTCCCGATGAAAACAACACTCCAAAATGGTGCTTACAATTCTTATTAAAATGACAAAAGCTTTGAAAAGGCTTTATAATTGTCTCAGATCAGAACCAGTTACTGGCTGTCACTAAAATCACATCACTGAAGGCATGACAGGCACCAGGAATCCTTGATATAAACCCAATTGGACCTTTTCATGTATTCAAGGATGAGAAGCATCACACAGACCTATAATTTCAAACAGTTGCCATATGCTGTGCAATTGCCATGACTAGAAATTGCCTTCTCTTGATTTTTCTGGGGGGTGGGGTGCATTTGTGGCTGTTTTGATAGATCTCAAATAGACTCCAGAATTGCACAGCCCTGTTACTAGAATTACAGAGATTCCTTTGTAGCCACTGTTCAAACTTGATGGATTAACTGGATCCAGTAGCACCATTTTCACTTTATTTACTGAACTTCCATGCCCTAAAACTGATAAAAAAAAAAGAGACAGAACTAATATATTTACAGAACATTCCAAAAATACTTTCAAGGTATTCCAGTACTCCATTTCCAACATTTCACATGAGTTGGAAAAAAAAATAAAAAGTATAAAAAAAAAATATATCACTGTTAGTCTTTCATAGTCAAAAGGAAATGTGATACTCATATTACCTAGTCTCCCAGAAAAAAAAGTCAGATGATTTTATTAAAAGACTACTACAATTCCAAAGCCTTTAGTAAGAGGGTTTTTTGTAACAACTTCAAGCAATAAAGTTCATTATGTTAAGAGAGCTTCATTCTCTTTTAGACCTGTTTTAAGCCTGTTTTTTGGTTGTTTTTCATATTTTGAATTATTTTATACTAACAAGTGCAACATTAAGGAGTGTGCTCAAGTGAGAATGCTCCTTCCCAGGAAGAAATGTGTAAAGCAAGCAATATTTGGCCTTCCTTTCTGTACAATTTCTTTTTGATGAATCAAGACTTTAGATGATAAATTTCAGGGGTTTTCCCATATTTCTTCAGAACATAGCACTTTTTAGCACATCTGCCTTTCATAAATTCTTATTAAATTTAGCAAATATATATACACACACATCACAGGGAGCCAAGTGGCATGAACACACTCTGCTTTTAATTTATTTTTTTTTTATATGGCAATATTATGGAACAACATAACATGAAATCTTGTTCTCCATCATACATCTTAGGCCTAAGAAAACTCTTATAAGAGTGAATATCAAGTTATTTAGAGCCCTGTAGCATTATAAAAATGCAAAACCTATGACTGCAAATACCAAATATTGAGAATATATAGGGGCATTTCTCAGCAATATTGTATAAACTCATTTTTGCAGACACATACTATACTTAGTAGAAAAAATGAGGCAGAGTGAGCACATATCTGCTGCTGACTAAAGCTATTTCAGGGGTTACTGTACCCTGAACTTCTATGCTCATTGTCATCAAAATCTCCAGAGCACTAGAATTAAGGCAGCTGCTAAAATGGAGTTTAGGACTGTGGCAGGGAACACCTTCCACAGCTTCTGCATTCCAAAAGGAATCTCTACCAGTATTTCCATAGTGCCAACAGCTGGGGGTACAGGCAGCACAAGTGCCCCATGCAGTACAAACACTCTTGAGACTCCCATCCATGATAAGATAAAAACACATGATTAGACAAGTCATTTGAACAAAGTGATTTGGTTAATTACAACTGTGCATATTACTTGATCTAACTCTGGGCTATTGATTGTCTATACCTTATGCTGGAGTGAAAGGGTTGATGTCCCCCATCACTCCCCAGATGATACACAGACATTTTACATCTTATTAGCCTTAGGTGTATTATTTTCTTAGCCTCACTTGCCTAGTTTAGTCATCTGTTGGGTACAGTTGATAATGAAATGATTTGAAAACTGTGACTGGAAAAGGGCCAGAGCACCCCTGATAACAGGGACTTGAGATGTTAAGATAAGCACAGAAGAGGATGGCTGGACTAAGATAAGCACGTGAAAACTAATTACAACTGCCCTTCTTGGAGCATTCCAGGATGGATGAGCTCACCCCATGACCCTACATAGGCAAAGGAAGCCCAGGGTTCAACTAACCAAGTCTGAGGAGGACCATGAACCACCAGTAAAGGGAGAAAATCCCCTAACCCTAATTTTATTATGCCTGCTTTGACTAATCAACTGAAATCTGTAAACTCATTAGCATAAGACTGCCCATATTCCAGGAAATGTGATTAATATGTATGTTTTTCAGAGCTATTAGATGGTGTGTTTTGTTAATTCATTGGAGCCCTTGTGGAGAAGAATCTCCAATGCTGCCCTAATGAACTTGATAGCAATAATTCCCTGTTATTGGGAATTGATCTCAGAATCCTTACCCAGCCTCCAGCTCAGTGGAAGAGTCTGAAAGCAAAGGGGGGTAGAAAGCTCCCCTTTTTGTATCAGAAGATGTCAGTAGTTACACTGATCCAAATGTCTCCTGGTGCTCACGAGCACCTTCTGATGCCACTCTGTGCTGAGACGTGGCACTCAGCTCTTCCTTAGATCATGTTCTGAGTAGTGCTTCTGGTTCTGTGTTGGCACTGCCCTTCACAGGGGGTCAGAACACTCTTGCAGCAGTTTGCAGACTGACTTACTGCATACACACAGGCACATACAAAAACACTCATACATTTCCATGGAGCTGTGTTGAAATGCATCCCATTTATCAGCTTAGCCCCATTCCCCAGTAAATAAAATGGGAGTCCTGGAGAATGATGGCTGCTGCTTTAAGATCTTTGTTCCCTTGCATGGCAGATGGGGGGCTATAATGCCATCTCTTGATACCGTGCCCAATTGTGACTGTGTCATTTTGTTAGAGCCTGCTGATTTTGTACAGAAATTTGCTGTTGGATTAGGGCTTTTGCCAACCCTGGCAGAAGAAAAAGGCTATTTATGTGTCTTGAACTGCCATATGGCGTGGATAAAAGAAGTACTTGCATGGCTGCCATCAAATCTGATGCAGCCGAGTAAGCTGGTGTGGCTCTGCCATAGTCTCTGTCACACAGAGCACCTGCTGCAAGCAGGTATTTTGAATGAAAAATACGATTGTCATAGCCTTCAATCCTGGATGTACCTCCGTGTCAGGAAACTACCTCCTCCCCATGTTTTCCATCACGTGGAAAAGCCAATCCCGTGAACTGGAATGTGAAGTGAGGAACCCCAGCTTATGAATATTGCCAGCTGATTCAAGCTATACCTCAACATAACGTTCACTGAGCAATTTCAAACTTTATGCATAATGTTGACTCAGAATTTTGGTGGTTTACTGACATACTTAAATCTTACCATCTTTTTTTCAGATTAGTTCAAGAGAAAAGTGATAACAGCACTGCATCCAAACTCAAGGAAAACTCATGAGTCTTAGTTCAGACCTTCCACTGTTTTCCTGTGATAAATCTCACCCTGCTTCTTCATCCATTTCTGCCAGCACTGTGAAGCTGGTGATACTCACTAATACAATTCTTATCTTCTTTTGTTTTCTTGCCTTCCCCCCCACCCCTTACTTCCTAAAAAAGCCTAGAAGAAAGCAAAGGGAGGGAAGGACATCTTGGGTCCAACACTAGAGTTTTCTGCTGAGTTGAACAATGAGGGAAATTCTGGCTCCACTGCATCATCAGTATTTTAGTCAGTCCTCTTCATGCAGCATTCCCAAAGCTGTTTAGCAGTGAGCAGATTTCTTTAAAGCTCATGTGAACGCCACCATCATACAGAAATATGATTATGCTAATGCTATAAGCACTCAAAAATTCTACTTATGTCGTTCTTCTTCCCAGTGCTCAGTTCATCACCCAGACTATAGCTAACCCTATTACTTAAAGCAGCTATTTTTTCAGACTTTCTGCTTCCAGATTAGAAACCTCAGTGTGCACGTGCTCTGCTCAGCCTTATGGTAACAGAAGTACTCAAGGGCACTTGTGAAGGCAAAACCTGAGGCTATCTGGGGAATTTCAAGAAAAATAATGAATGGTCTGTAGAGATAAGTTGCCTTCAGCATTAGGCAATTGCCGAGCAAAAAATTTCAGGACTATAAACACAGGAACATCACAACTCTTTCTAAATGCCATTCAGAGCTTCTTAATTCAGCTGGGGATGTCCCTCGGGGTAGTATATAGACTGTGGAAAATATTTGAGCTACCATTTTTCCTCCAAAGATACTTCAAGACTCATATGCACGTGATAAAAGGAAAAAAAGCTCAGGCTATCTTCAGAATTTGGACTGTGTAATACATAAAGACAGGAGTGCTTTCTCATAACATTTACATGAAAACACCACAAATAATTAAGTTCTGTTTAAGGCAGCTTTCCAGGGCAGGAAGCATGAGGCAGTAGGAAGGTGATGAGGAACATGGAGACAAAAGATCTCTTTATTGCATAACAGGGTGTGTGGTGCCTCAGTACAGCTCTGGAACACAGAGATCAAAGCCTCAGAGGGCCGTGCATCCAAACCAAGAAATCCCCAGAAGGGTTGTCTGGGCAGATTCAACACTGGCCACCCGCGTGGTAACATCCTGCTAGACCCTCACCACAAAGCCCCATCTTCCAGCAGCCATAGCAGCTGCATTCAGTCAGAATGAGCTCTGTTAGCAAAGATGTGTTTCAGCACTAGGTCACTGCTGACCCAACAGTGCCAGGTGCAGGAACTTGGCACCAGCACACACAGAAAATCACCCTATGCAGAGCACAGCCACGTGCTGCAAGCAGGAGATCTTAGATGTGGCCATCCTGACGGAGCAGAGCTTTGCTAGGCCTCTGCTCTGGGCAGGGCAGACCCACCAGCTAATGCAAGGAGTTTACAGGTGCTTCATGATGTTTAACATGACATGGCTTTGCACAAGAACAACACGAGAAGTTCACCAAAAGACAACACCTCTCCTTAGGATACATTCCATAACACGTCACTCTCTGGGACTAGTGGAAATATCGCTGACTCCAGAACACACAGGGCAGTGTCACAGTCACCAGCTCATCCTGGTCAATGCCTGCTCACAGCTTTACCACAAAACCTGGGTCCAGCCTTCCCAGACAGAGCTCTGCTCCCCTGCCATGCTTCTTGAAACCCTGGTTACAGCGCTGTTGGTACAACAAACTGCAGTTCTCAGCAGGGTTTTCTGAATGGCATCCAGTTAAACAAGAGCCATCAACTCCCAGGAGGATTCAAGACCCAAGCAGTGTTTGGAGAAAGAGTGGTGACAAGGGCACCCCGGTGCCATGGCACAGTGTCTGCACTGCCCTGGGCACCAGCACCCTGGCCTTGCCAAACTGAAGCTCCACAACCTCAGCCTAACTTCCAACATGTGCTGGACCTCAGGAGATGAAGGGATACGAGACAGCTCAAGACAGCAGCTCAGAAGCCATAACAGGAGTGTGTAGAGGAACTGTGCAAGCTAGCCAGACGTGCATGTGTGTTTGCTGAAGAGACTCCTGGAGCAGTTCACCAGCTTCCACCCTGCTCCCTGGCACACTTCTCACCACCTGCAAGACCCAGGTTGTAACAAAGCAGTACCAGCTCTCTCTCAAGGTACGTCAGCTCTTGCTGCTGCTAGGAGTTTCATCCAATGTGTTGGACTGAGTTTAGCAAACAACTTTTCTGGAAATGGCTTTGTGTGCATTGCATGTTTTGCTAAGTGATATTTCCCCAGATCTGGCAGATCACTCCAGAGCAGCAGATGTGCATGGTTTAGAAAATCACTACCATAAGGAATAGCATAATTATATTTACTGCTGTTTGCTACCACACCACATATTGAATAGTAGGGATACTGGTAAAATTGAGATTCGTTATAATATATTTAATTACCTTTTTTTTCCCCCTCTAATTGCACCTAAAGATTACCTGCTCACTAATAAACTTAATATAAGCCTAAAAGTCTACCCTGCTCAATTCAGTGATATCCACACATTAGCTACTGGCTGACCAGAAGCACTACATGAAGTTCTGCAAGTATTTAAAGTTGACTATTGAAGATCTGAGAAAAACATTCTGCATTATTTTTATGTTCAAAAAGAAAGGGAGTTACAAAGGCAGGAAATACTGTCCAGGGAATGATAAAATTTCTAGAAGATTTTATTGAAAACATGTTGCCTGAAACACTCCAGAAGCTGTTTATTTGATAAGTGTGCCTCTCCATTTTTATTTCATTTCTGATTTGAGAATACATATGCTGATTTCTGTGTTCCTTCTCATTTAAATTTCAATTGTTGCTCCATTAGTCCTAGATACATTGTGAATTTGGAGCCTTTTGAAATCTTGTTCGATTTTCCACCCATATATGGGGCCAGAATAGCTGTTTTTTAGATAAAAGAAAGAGAAGAAAGATATTGCAGGAAATTAAAATTACTTCAGTTCTCGAAGTGGCAGTGCCATCTAGCAGAAGAGCTTCTTAGAAATACGTAGTATATGTGGAAACCAAAACCCACAGAATTCCCCTAGCAATGCCTTCGGAATCTTGGCCACTCTACTGACAACACACTGTCCTGGCTGAGCTGATCCTACAGCACAACTCACTCTCACCCCTCAGAAAGCACCAGCTCCTGGCTGGAAAACTAGCTCGTTCTTCTGTAAGCATCAGAGTTGAAATCCACAGTCTCTGTTTTCTGGGGTACCTATTGTAAAATACATACTGGTGAAGAATGAAATACTGCACTGCAAGGCTGACATTCATACTGTGCATTAGGCAATTAAACCCTTTGTGTCTGTTTGATTGAAGTGCAGAACTGACTCACTGTTTTTCCTTTAACCAGAGGGCAACTATTTGGTTCCATTAGTCAATTATTTAAAAATACAGTGATTGCTGTAACTCCTTCAAAGAATCCTTTGGTTTATTAGTGCTTACATGAGGTTAATAATTTAACATTTAAATGTCCACTGACAGAATGCCACGGTCAGGAATAAACACAAGCACAAATTACTGGTAATGGATCTTGACTAACAAATAAAATCAAGATTAGTAATATTAAGTTTATACAACATAAAGTTCAGATTTTTGATGCCTATGTTTTTGACAGGTTTAAAATTCCAAAACAAAAAGAGTTTTATTTCAACATAAAGAAAAATACTACATATGACACTTTTAAACCACCTGTATCAATATCAAGACACCTTGGAATTTCTAACATTCACTTTTTCTCACTACCCCTGCAGAGATCAAGCCCTACTATCTTCACTTGAGGCTGGGACCAGAGATCCCAAGCATCCACAGAAGTTCATGCCAAACAGATCAACTCCAATGACTAATTGACTGCAATGACTAATGCACTCCAACTCCAGGGCTGAAGTCACCTCATGGCACAAGCAGCATAGCCCCACCTGAACCATTTACTGGGATCTGCCCTTGGTTCATGGGATTCCTGACCAGATCTCAGGAAGCACATGAAGCTATGTCACTTGGCATGGCCCATATTCTGACCCACACCAGCAGCCACTGGACAGAATGGATGATGACAAGACAAGCATCCCAAGATCTTCGGTGGTTTTTGTAGTTTACTACTCTAGATGCACTGTGCTGACCAGGACCTTCTGAACCTTCCTGCTCCCTCAGACAAGTGTTGTTGAGAGGTGGGTAAGCACGTCCAAGTGAAGCAAAACTTTTATCCCACGCTGTAACAACTGACCAAACTTTACAAAGAAACTCATTTCATCTCCTCCTTTCTCAGTGCCCTCCTCCTCCAGCTCTGCCGGGCGCTTCTCCACACGCTAAAGGTTACAGCTACACAAGGAGCAGCTCAGGAGTTTCACAGAATCACAGAAATTAGGGGCTGGAAGGGACCTAAAAGATCATCTAGTCCAACCCCCCTGCCCGAGCAGGATCATCTAGACAATCTAGTTTAGGAACCTGATGACTGCTTCCTAGAAATAAACGGTTCCATAAGCCTGCAGATGATTATCAGAGGAAAAGAAATCAAAGGAGAAAAGATAGAGCTGAAATGTGATGAACAAAGTAACTTCAAAAGAAAAAGTTCTTACTCGTGCCATTACCCTTCCCTAAGAAGGGGAGTTACTATCCATTTTTATCTCTGTGACATTCAATTTGCTTTGACTAGCAGCAATATCAGCAGCACAACAGAAGGTGATCCTCTCAAGAATTCATGTTTTTTCCAGATAAACAAAACTTGGTCAAGAAATGTACAAAGAAATGAAAAAGCTCAATTGACTTCAATGCTTTTTTTTTCTTTCAGTTATCCCAAGATTTCCTATTCAATAACCGTCTTGTCATCCTGACTTGCTTATTTATCTACATTTTTCTACTAATATTCTACTTCTAGAAAATAAATGGTTTACCTCTTTGAAAAATTGTGTGTTCTTTAGATAAAATGCTAACATACATGCCACAATGGGAAGTAAACAAAATATACTCAACTCTAAAATTCCTCTAGTTTTTCTGTCCTAAAACACTGCTCCAAACTTCCAAAGACTGAAGACTAAAAAGAAAGAATTTGAAAATTAACTATTGAATGGTTTTAAATGAAAGCTAAGTGAAACTCAGGATATTTTTGTGTTTTCTTAATACCCATGAGATTTTTCACTTGCTAGTTAACCTCTTGTTTAGATTCTCTCTTCACTGTTACTGCAGCAGCTCAAAAATGGTGTCAGAAGAAGAATTTGGCATGGTGGAATCTAGAGAAGGGATTTCTATAAATCTGAATGAATCCAGCAGGAGATGCTGAATGGCTTTCACCATAAGGGGTTTTTGGTAAAGGCCAGCAATCCCATGGAAGCATTTTTGCTGACGCAGAGCACTCTGCACTGAGCCCACGTCTCTCTTCTCCCTAGTTCAGAATCGATACGTCCAAGCCAAAGGCCAATTGCTCAGCTGATGGCAGCCCAGCTAGAGAACTCTGTTTGCACGGCTGGGTTGAGTGAGCAGTCAGTCAGCTGGGTAACACGTGGCAGACTACTAGAGATTTCAGATTTCTGGAGATTGCAAGTGCTAGCTGCTAAAAAACCAATTTTTCTGGTCAAACAATAAAAAGATTTAATAAAGTCTAATAATTTGATAGAATGCATATTGTGGTTCTACGATAGAGTAATATTGTTATAATCAAGTATGCTTTCCACATACTTCGATAACTTTAAAATTAGTTTCCAGATTCAAGAAAGTATTGCAACTGAGGATTTACTTTTGATGACTTTTACTTTAATACCCAGTAGCCTTTTTTATAATTTTGTGAGGAACAATATTTATTGCTTATTCCCTTGATTTTTTGTTTTCAATGCAATTAACCAAAGAAAACGTGCACTTTGAGAAGATGTGCAGCACAGATAATGGTGCCCTGGTATTTCCAGAATTCTGATATCAAGAGTCATCAACCAAATCAAAGAGGTTTTGGAACATATAGAAATCTCATGTCAAAATTTGAACCAGAGGAAGCTTTGCTTTTTTCTGGAAGCACATAGTTAAAGACTGGAAAAAATACAGATCATGTACATAGATAGAATAAAGCTTTCCTACATTCAAGTGCTTTTTGTATCACTAAAAAGCATATGCAATTTATCCTTGCAATATTGATGCAACAATTTCCTTAAATGGAAAACTCTGGAAAAAAAAAATTATTAATCAAAAAATCCGAAACCCTTCATATAATTATACAGCTTTAAGGTTTCCCTTTTCTTGCTTGGCAATGAGGACAAAAAAACTTGTGAAAGTTGCTGAAATATTGCAAAAAGGAGGACAAGCATCATAGTTTGGATGTCATGAATTCCCCAAACAGCAACATTAAATTGCAAAAACCAGCTACTGAAATGAACTGCTGAAAATATTGATTTTTCTGAAAGAAAAAAAAGCCAGATCTAAGAACAAGATAATTTTTTTTTCTTCTTTGTAACTATCACACTTGGAAAATGAGAATGCAGTTTTAGCTGGACTCGCACTAGTGTGAGCAGCAGAGAAATGTCTGCTGTGAGCATTGGAATCACTCAGCACCCCTCCCTGATCTTCCTGCCCTGGTACAGGTGACTGAAACCTGCAGGAGAGCAGGCAGAACACAAAGGACTCTTCACTTCTCCCAGTTGTTCTTTCTAGGTGGACATTTTATTGACAACTCATTAAAAGCCTCTTCCAATGTAAAGAAGGAACCTGCCCATTATTGAAATTAATGAATGATGCTCTTAAATGGGGAGTCATTAGACACATTTGGACATAAGGAAGAACTTCTTCCCCATGAGGATGCTGAGACACTGGCACAGGGTGCCCAGAGAGGTGGGGGCAGCCCCATCCTTGGCAGTTTCTCAGGCCAGGCTGGATGGGGCTCTGAGCAACCTGCTCCAGTGGGAGGTGTCCCTGCCATGGACAGGGGTTTGGAACAGGATGAGTTTAAGGTCCCTTCCACCCCTGACAATTCTAGGACTGTGAGACCAGGCATTTGACAGGAGTGCTGGGTAAAAGGTCTGCACAACACCAGCCATCCTCACACAGTAGCAGTGGTGGGACTGGAAACTGGCTGGAAGCTTAGGGAAGCTATTTCAGAGAAATACCAATTGACAGGTTATCATTCTGAATTTATAAAAAGTCAGTCAAATTCAGAACTGCAGGAAATTCATGTTTACTTAAAGAAAAGGGAGTATCCACACACACACACACCTCTAAATTCAGCTGTATCTCCTGAGCATGTGCAAACCATAACTTTAAAATAATCTACAACTTGGCCCAAGTTGTGGGGTATTCTCAGCAGAAAATGAAAGGCATTGCTCTTTTCTCATGAAATGTCAAGTCCTTGCTCTAAAATACAGCAGCACTATAAAATTTTCCAATGAAATCTTTAACACCAACAAGCAGTGCCTTTGCCTTGGCTCATTCTAAACTTTTTTTTTTTTCAGGGCAAAGTAGATGTACAGTAATGGAGCAGAGCAGAAGTACAGAGAATTCCCTCCCCAAGGAGCAGACACCAGTAAAATTTTAGGTGGTTGAAAAAGTAGCACAAATAGAGAACACTCAACAATCTTTAAATGGAACAATCTTCAATCTCTCTCATTACGTGTATAACAAAAGTATAACTTCAGTATCCAAATAAAATTTCAAGTCTAAGTTAGAAAAAAAGTCTTAGTAGCTCATTGAATAATTTGTTGAGATTGACCTTTATCAACTTTTTTTTTTCCTCCATATTTATATTATATTCTAATTCAGAGTATTTTTTCAAGTCTGTATTGCCTCGGAAACATAGATTTGAGTTCTTCCCCAGGCCTACCACTGAGATAAAATCACTTCTTAGGTATTCAGAGCAGCCCAGAACACATCACCTCCTATGTCCTTGCCCAGTAAAAGGGGAGGGCAGTCCAACCTCCACAGCCTTCCTTATGCTAAATCTAAAATCAATCACTCTTGCTACCAATCAATTCAACACCTTTATAGAAGCTTCAAATAAAAATCAGATTTCTTACTTTCACTATGAAATAGCCAGATTTAAATAGAACCTCCTTTCAGGAGACTGCATCATTTTTAACACGCTTTAAAGGTAGAAGAAAATCATTTCACCTCCTTCACTCAGCAGTGAGAGAGGGGGTGGGGGAGCTGCAGCACTGGGCTGCTGATGCTCTCTCTAAAAATCAAGCATAAAAAAGTGAAAACACACAAGATTGCCCATTTTTCTAGATTTTTGTCAGTTAAATACACTTCTAACAATGTCATTATTTTATAGTCAGGATGACAGAGAAAATGTATGTACATAAAATTAAAGCCAGACTGACATGTGAAAGAAAATCTAAATGGAAATATTTCTAAAACCTTAAAAAAACAACAAACCAACCAACAAAAAAAGCCCAACAAAACAACAAAACAAACAAACAAACAAAAAGACCCAACAAAACAAAACAAAACAAAACCAANCAAATGACCACTTCCACGATTTACCATGCACGATGTGTGATATAACATTACACACAGAGATGTTTTTACCAACACTCAAAAGGCTTCCCACAATTTTCATCTTATCTAAAATGCCTATCAAGTGTTTTATCATAATATAAACCTCCTATTTTATAGAGGCATTAATCCCTGTGACCTCTCAAGAGGCAACAACACTTCCATAGTGTAAAGACACAACCCTTCAGTAATTGAAATGTTGTTACTTGCAGAGAAGCAAACATTAGAAGTAACTTTTTGCACTATCATTTGAAAATATCAAAACGATTTTTTAAAAATAAGATTTCTGTGATGCAAACATAATTTTCCATAATTTTAGAAGAGGCCTTCAGCCTTTAGATTAAAGCATAGACTCCACATTTTTGGTAAGCAAGACAAAGTGAAATTTCACTCACTGATGAAGAACTGGTTAGAAAATAATCTTTCTTGTGGCTGCTTATAGCTTTCTGAATCAATACCCATCCAACAGTTGGGAACAGTCACACCCTCCTTCTCTCTTTAGTCTACTCTGGTATCTTCCTATTGGCTTGCTCTTGCTCTTTTTAAGTATTGCCAATTCAGTCTATTATCCTGAGCCTATTAAGCTTTCCACAGACCAATTCCAATTTCTAATTTAGCCCATCTCTGTTAAAACGTCTCCCTTCACTCAGCATAATATTAATAATAAGTATTATCAATTCAGCTTCCTAAGGAATTCCATGTACTCAAGTGATGCAAATTAAATTTTTAAAAAGTAGGTAACATCTCACTCAACATTCAGTGCTCATGGCCAAGTAAAGCAGCAGGTTTTACTCCTAACACCTGAGGAGATGGCTGCCAACTTCTCCGATTTAATCTTTAGAATTCCATGGCAAAATCACTAGCCATTAACAAAATACGAGATGGGGCAATAAGAACTTAAACCAAAAATTACCAACCTAAAGGGAAATTCTTCCCAGAAGAAAATAATGCCTTACATTTGTGACCTGAAGCACTACTTCAGGAAGATGGACTGACTAGACACTTTCCCTGGCCATCAGCAGAAACTGCACTGTGGCCATCCTGTCAGGGACAGCACGCTGGGGATGACAAGTCAAAACCAGGGAAAAACAGTTCTTTCAAATGGTATGTGTGCACAAAAAGCTGCCTGAAAGGGAAGAGATCTTTACCATAGAACACCCAGATGAAGTCATACAGATCTGGAACAGGAGGCATTGGAATACTTTTTTTCTTAAGATTGAATGAGCATGATCAATAATGTGACTAAGTATAATTTATCACTGAAAGGTTTACTCACCACCTCAGCTGCTAATTCACTGCAAAGACCTTGACTTGGCACTATATCCTGACTTAAAGCAGCTGGAGTGTTGTCTTGAATGGGTATGGCCTAACTTTTCTATTTCCCCAGTCATTACTGAAAGTCCTGTAAATATCTTTTCAACCATTCCTCTCAGTTTGATTGGGCAGGTATCTGTCTACACAGAGCATCCCATTTCTTTTCTGTTATGTATATGACTTGTGAACTTTAACTCAGGAGTTATTAATGAGAGAAAAGACCATTGTAAAACGTAAAGTCTTGTAAACCATTAGAATAACTGCTGCTGCCTTACTGCAGTTCTTTCTCCAGCACCAGAACAGCTGCACACAGATGTTTGTGTATTCTCTGTGCATGCCTCAGGTATATTAGGTACACTGCGTATAAAATAAAGAAAATGCAGCTTAGGATGTGAAATCTAATCAGTATCTGATTCCAAAAATTCTGCATTTCACTGGCTTTACCTCTATTTCTCCTCCTAATTTTCCATCTTGAACTATACATCTAATTTTATCCTCATTTTAACATCTGCATACCTATAAACACACAGACCACAACCCTCAGATGTTGGCCTTTTATGACTACTAAGGGAGATGACAAGGCAAAGAGAACAGCAAAAGCTGTCGCTGTTCCCAGTACAAAGTTCTGTACCCACTGGCACACCTCCTAGTTTAGCTCTTTCCAAGAGACCAAGAAAGCACAGCCCCCCAGACACAGCACCCCGGGAAATGCAGAGAAGGAAGATGCAATGCAATAGGAGTTCACACATCCCTGGCAGTTAGCAATGACAGCAATCATCTTCCCATCAATGCTGGATTATAGGCATTTTATAGTAAGCTTACACCCTCAGCCCTGTCCAGAAATTAATGCTGCCCTGTTTTGTCATTTTGGTCATCTCAAGGCTGTGTCCTGTCACATTTGTTTTAGAGTGAAATAAAGGAAGGGTAGATATAAGCCTCAAGAAACAGCACAGAGTGTTGCACCAACTGTTATATGGTGTAACCACTCTTCCTTGCTGAATCGAATCAAAACTATTTGCTCTGGAGATAGTTTAGGGTTCACCGAGTCCTTTTTCTCTGGGTCAACTGTGGAATTCACTTCTAGAAAAGCTGATACTGGATAAAACAGGCCTGTGTGTCTGAGCACAGCATGTAGCACTGCAGCCCACTACCAGAAAGGGGTCATTTCTAAACCACACACACTAACAGATGAGTGCTGGTTGTACCTTTTGAAGACTTTTCAAGACTCCAAGCATATTTCCTGCAGAAAAAAACATTTTTCAACCTGCAAACCTCAACTTATACTTTGCGCAGTCCATTTCCGAGATCCCTGTCATCCCCGTATTTCTCAAGTCAGCAGCTCCTCCTCCCAAAGCCCCTTTCTTTCCTATGATTTTCATATGCTTTGGGGTCAGCTCTTTCCATCTAAAGCACGCTAAAGAACTTAAATCTTTCTTTTTCCATCTGTTGTCTCCATAAACTCTGAGGAGACGAATACTTAAATTTCCAAGAAACCTTACGGCAGCAGTTAGCTCATTGAAATTCTAGGCTGTTGAAGTCTCTCACTCTGACTCACCTGGGCTCAAAATCTCCCATCCAAATCTGTGTGAAACACCTCTCAGCTCTGGGTTAAGGTGTTTTATAGAATTTCTTTCCTCAGGAAAGCTCAGAAATCCCTTCTCGTGGAAGTGCTCAACAGAACAAGAGGAAAGGAGTGTGAATTGCAGCGTGCCTGTTCAAGGCCAGTTTGCTCATTTGCTCATTGCTACAACTTTCCCCCATTTTTTATTTACATGTTGTTTACTTTTCATGTAAGCTGGGACCTCATTTTCTTATTTGCATGTAAAGCATCCAGAGGAATGCATTCACACAGTACTAACAGCAGCTTTGTAAACTCCTCTGGAAAGTTAAAATTGAAGCATTATCCTTCTACGTGGGAATTGTGCCTTGGGTTTTTTTCTCATTTCATTCTAACAGAAGCACCTTTCATTAATGCCTACCAACACTTCCAGATCATTAATTCTGATTCTGTAAATGGAAATGAAAACAAGTTCCTCCACAGAGACCCCTTTTTAAAAGCAGTATCTCAAGTCTGTGACTATGTGTCAAATTAAAATCCTAGAGTGTGAATGCATTTGTGAACAGGAGCCCTAGGCAGCAGACAGGCACATCCCAGCAGAGGCCTTGCACTGCACACAAAGACAACCCCACGGAAGGATTTTTAGCACAACAGCATGGCCCAGAAACAGCTCCTCAAAACTCAGACCACAAGGATTTTCCTAATGCTTCTGACACTTCTGGTACCCGACTGGACTCTGGTGTAATCAAGACCTCTAATTTAATTATATTTAAGGGGGAGGGGAACTTGCCTTGTCTGAATACACACAGCCAGGAGATCCCTTATCTGAGATCAGGTGATCCTTATCATGGATCTGCCCATGGAATGGGTCTACTGCCAGTCCCATGATGCATCTGTTGGCCTGACAGGGCCAGGATACCTCCAGGGATCAGGTGTCTCATGTGGCACCACAACTCTGTTTCAGCACCTAAATCATTTCTCCAGAAATACAATAATATCAGTTCTATGTAAATGCAACCTGCATTGCCAAAATCCATTCTGAAGACCATATTCCCAAGATACCAGCAGAGAGGTGGTGCCTCCTGTGTCCTGCAGATGCCAGCAGGGTAGGGTGAGCTGCTGGCTGTCATTAGAGGCTTCTCTGGCAAGTTGCTACACACCTTGCAATGCACAGACTGGCAAACTGGGAAGGCAGACAGACTTGGATACAGCAGTCAAGAAGCCATAGAAGTAGCTGGCAAGAAAACAAAGTTTCCTCATTCTGACTGGGTATTGAGAAAGCTTAAAGATTTATTTTGAATCCTCTCCGTTTTAATGGTTTCCTGCAGTCTCTTCAGGTTTGTTTGTTGCTGGAGTTTTTTATTGTTATTTTTATTGCCATCTTTGGCATGCAATCTTGATGAGGGATTTTAACTGCAAGGTGATTAATTTGTGGAAAAGTAGAGGCTGCAGATCTCATCACCATAGCAGCAACATAAAAGTGGCTGGAACAAACAGATTTGAAGAAACTTCTGCCCCCTCGCTCCCATCAAAGTAAAATTTATTGTGTGAATTTCTGCAATATATTTACAGTGATCCTTTCCCTTTCATATGTGTACACTTGACTGTTGAAATCCAGACTTGAGAAATGGAACACATTTGAGGCCCAGCACAGTTCTCCTCACTCTTTCTCCCTAAATTGCTCATTTTGGCATTTTCAGCAGATCTATTAGGATCTTTCCAATACAAATGTTATCACAGGTGCTCCAAACATATTGTGCAGCTACCCATACAAGGGACACTCATCTTTGAAACCACATACCTTAAACCCAAGCCTCAGAGCCATTAAAGGGCTGAGAGAAGCTTTGTTTGGAAATTCTGGCAGATTCAAACTCATATACCCAAGTCTTAGCCATCATTCTCCAGAAGAACTGAGATCTGGAGGGAAAATTACATATTGCTAATTGCATAACTGTAAGATACAACTGTGTAATCAAATCCAGCAGCAAAGCATGGGGATGAATTTCAAACTACTAAACCATAATTATCAAACTTCATTAGAAGTAGATGCCAGATAGATCTCTCTGCACTGTTATAATCCAAATTATCCTTCCTGCAGTACTTCAATCTGAAGGTATGTAAGCTCTGCTCCAGGAAACCTCGTAAGCATATCAAGCTCCATTCAATCCTACAGAGAATTGTGATTAGAATAAACCTAAGCAGAAAGTATCTTCATTATTAGAGTAAGTCACAAGAAGTTGGATGTATGCCAACTGACCCACCAGGAATTAAGCTGAGAAAAGCTTTTGGTTTTCTAAGCATTAGTAGTCTGGTGTTGTTGGGTTGTTTGTTTTGGGTTTTTTTTTTTAATTCTAAGAAGCTTGCACATATCAAAAGAAGATTTGGGAAAATTTACTCCAACTCAAAACTCCATCTATTATGTAAATCTTGGACACTGTTAGGTTTCTGCTGGATTATAAATCTTTGTTTTGGGAGCTTATAAAGAATTCTGACTGTTCCAAGAATAACACATCACAGGAACAGAGCAGCTCTACTTACTGTAAATATACACTACAGAAGAAATTTTGGCCCACACTCTACTTCCCTTGGAGGATGGAAAGAATGTGGTTTATCTGACCATCCACTCCAGAATTCATTTTCTATGTAGTCACATTTTGAATCATCACAAAGAAATGATGAAAGATTAGCCATTAAATACTCAGTATAAAATAGTTTTGTGGTCTGAACATTTGTAACAGTGAGGATATCATGTTCTCATTAATATTCACATGTGACTTTTGTCTGAATAACTCAAGACTTCAGGAAGCTGCACAGCATGACAATATGAGTTCAAGGCCTAGGTATAGAGCCTTGTAGTTTCATTGATAAGCACTGAGAAGTCCACAATTCTCAACAACAGCATCTCTATCTGGTTGACTTTATTGCAAGGAACTGCAGGATTTGCTGTATCATTTCAAGTGCACACACAAGAAATTATTATCAAAGTATATGATCTTTCAGCTAAAATGGTAAGAAACTAATTTCCCTCCTTTTACAACACAATGTTTGTAAATCCAGACTTGGCCTACTAGTTTAAGGAAAAGTTTTCCACATGCTGAAGCACAGGTTTTCATTAAACCCCACAAAAAGGCTTCATTTAATTTTCCAGTCCATTTTAGCTACCATGTTGATGGATTGATTCCTGAGAAACTATTCTTCTAGCAGATCTTCCTTACAAGCAAAGATGATACCATTTTATATTCTAAACAATCTTCTGCCTTATGTATAACATAACACACTCCACCACATGCTTTTTAATTGAGCTCCTTTAGGTACAGAGAAGCAGGAGGGAACAGAAGGAGCTCTCAGTCTCTTCAATGACTACAGGTCTAGAAATTAAGAAGTTAGGTTTTTCAGTGTTGATATGCAACATAAAAAAAGTGACAAGAATGAGTATTCTACAAAGAACTTTTCCTTGGCTTCTTCAAAGTCACAGGTCTCCACAGGACTCAGAAATTCTTACCATATATTGGGTAACTGCCACAAAAATTGTTTTTGTAGATTTGCAGAAAAAAAAGATGGAAGTTCTAGACTGCTGGTCACATAACACTTGCCTGTCCCAATGTTAAGGAAGATGTACTATCAGTTTCATTCTGATTTGCATCACTTTGTGTGCAAACACAAAGCGTAGCCTTCCCAGGACCACCTGCACAGAAAAGCTAGTGCTTAGAGGGGATGCTGGACCTCGCTCCACACCTTTACACAACCTCCTGAGCTGCACACACAAGGTCAGCATGGCAGTGGTGACATGAGCACACCCAGCACGTCTGTCTGCAGCTCTCACATCTGAAATTCAGGACTAACAAACAGTTTTCAGACCCCACTCAGCTACACCTCAGTGTGGATACAGATACCTACCAAACTAAACGTGTCAGAAGACCTTTCAGAGTCTGCCATAAATGATCAACTTGTCACCAAAACTCCCAACTGAAGTAGCAATTTTGGGTCTGGATTTTTGGTTGTTCCCTACTTATAGAAGAAGAGCAATCACTAGAGTGGCCAATGACTGACTTTTAAATTTCTCCACTAATCCCAAAATAATCTGTGAGAACAGTGCCAGGAAGATGTAGTGCTAACTCTCTGCTGTCAGGCTGATGCATTTCCTCAGCAATACATTCCCATTTAAGAGCCAGATTGTAATCCCATAAGGAGCTATTCCTAATTACATTTGAGAAGTATAAATTTATATCCATTCTTAAATCTAAATACAAACAGTTTTTGTAAGATCATCAAATATTTGAGCTACAGCTGGAATCTGTGTCACCTTCAGAGGTGCTCTTTTTTATTTATGACTGAATCCCCTCTGCTAATACATCACTAGTACACCACTTGCATTTTCATCACTGTTCTGAAGCAACTAGTAAATCATGCTCATATTTCTCATACTATTCTCTATTCTCAAAACCTGAATTAAGTGTGAAGAATAGAAACTGCACTCATGCATTCTTAAAAGCCCAGCACAATCATAACTCAAATAGTTTCTTGCAATTTTTCTATTAAAGTCCAAGTGGCAAACTTGTGACTCATCAAAGCAATTTTCTGATACAGTACTCGGAATCATTTCCATGGGGGGACTGGGCCATGGGATCCACCACCAGCAAATGATGCAGCCTGCAAACCTATCAGTTAATGGATATTTAATGAAATGGAAGCACTTCTCATTGGCATATGGGGGTTTGTTAAATCTCAAAGGCTGATTTGTATCCTCTTGAGGCCTCTGCTAGCATGGCTTTCCTCAGTGGGGCTTTCTGGAGCAGAGACACCAAGTGGTGGCCGCAGCAGCTTGAAAAAGGCAAACTGTTGAGATGATGATCACACAAGCTGCCTGCCTTCTGCTGCTCACCACCTGGGGCCTGAGCACAAGCCATGAGCACAACTCTGGCTCACAGAATCACAGAACATTAGGGTCTGGAAGGGACCTCAAGATATCATCTAGTTCAGCCCCCCTGCCAATCAACACCAGATCACCCAGGAACAGATCCAGGAGGGTCTGGAATGTCTCCAGAAAAGGAGTCTCCACAACCTCCCTGGGCAGCCTGTTCCAGAGCTCTGTCACCATCACTGTGAAAAAGTTGTTCCTTATGTTTACTCAAAACCTCCTCTGCTCCAGCTTGTGCCCATTGCCCCTTGCCCTGTCATTGGATGTCACTGAGCAGAGCCTGGTTCTGTCCTCTTGACACCCATCCTTTACATATTTATAGACATTTACAAGATCCCCCCTCAGTCTCCTCTTCTCCAGGCTGAAGAGCCCCACCTCTCTCAGCCTCTCCTCACAAGAAAGATGCTTCACTCCACCATCTCAGTGACTCTGCGCTGGACTCTCTCCAGCAGCTCCCTGTCCTTCTTGAACTGGGGTACCCAGAACTGGACACAGTACTCCAGGTGGGGCCTCACCAGTGCAGAGGTGGAGAGGAACCTCCCTAGACCCATTGACCACACTCTTTTGAATGCATCCCAGGATGCCAATGGCCTTCTTGGCCCATGGTCATCCTCTTGTCCACCATGAATCTTTCTCCGCAGAGCTGCTCTCCAGTGGTCATTCCCCTCTAGCCCATCAGTGCTGAGCGGTGCCTCAGCACACACTTGCCCCAGGGTTAGTAGTATTAGAAGGGCAATGACACATTCAGGCAACAGCTGACCCAGTGTCCCTGGGTCTACAGTTTAAAAAACAACACTGACAAAGCATGAAAATAAACTGGAAGATGGGCTGGACATTGAGGGTAGATTGTCAGGAGTTTATACAGAGTAATGTAGAGAAAACATGGCTCAGAAAGCTAATTCATTCTGTCAGATGGGATGTATGTGCACATTTGGTCTGTATTTTCATGAGGCATCAGCTTTTGAAAACAAGACATCTGCTGAGCAAGCTGCTCTTGACATGAATGAGGATCATGTATCTACTAATGCATCAATTTATCACCCCATTAAAATGCATCACATTGCTCATCTCTAAAGATGACTTGATGGTCAGCCAAATAGGAATCCTAAATACAAGACTTTATGATTTCCTAAATACAGTTATACTCTTCACTTAGCCCTTCTGGGACCATTCCACAGGGAAGGCAACAATACTACAGAACTCTGGAAAGTGAGTTAAAGGACTTCGTGACAAGACTCTGGAATAAGTTTGATGTTCAGAGCAAAGATTTGAACTAGAGAGTCTTTTTTTTTTTTTTTCTGTTTGATTAAGATCTAACAAAGACAACTGAAAACACTTCCAAGTACAAGAATGTTGAAGTACTTCAGGAGGAGAAGGGGAAAATAAGTCCCTTCAAGGTAGTGTAATGACAATCAACACTTCTGCTTGTGTCTAAGGTAACTGAATTTGGATTGAATGAGGCAGTAACTGGATCTTCCTTCAACATTATTTGCTTGTCCAAGCTCATCCCCTGGGGTTGTAGCGTTGAGGGAAGGCATCTTTCTCTGGGAGAACAGGTAACATCTGGATTCATCTCTGACCTGCCCAGGTTGGTTCAATCCAGTTGTTGGTTCCTAGCACAGATGAGGAGAGCATGGGTCACTCATCTCTTGCCAGGCTGCTGTTAGATCACGGTGGTAATGCACTGGCCTGGCTGTCATACAAGCTGCTCTCAGCCCTTTTGTTCCTCCACCTGCTCAGTTTCATCACAGCCTACAACAGCTTGATGAAACCAATCTCTGGAGCTCACAAACACTTCAAATCCACATCCCAGTTTTTGCTGTATAGTGCACTGGGATTCTCTCCCTCTTCCACAAATGAGCTTTCTTCTTTTGACCTTCCTTTCAGGCCAGTCAGCACTGGTGTTTTCCTGTTTTTGCTGACAAGATGTGTCATCAGAAGAAAAGCCCTTGAGAAGATCCTCCTGCAGCCTCTGGGAAGTGCTATTGCAGTGTGCCTTTGATAAAACGTTTGATTGTGAGCAGCACACAGAATTCACTGCATGAATGCTTGTGGAAGAAACATGGTACAGGGAGACTGTTTCCTCTCTACTTATCCTGGGACTCTGAAGAGTGTAAGCAGCTGAGTAGAGCCACAAGATTTACTGTTTTGTTCCATCTGGTCATGCACCCTCTTCCCAATCTTGCCTCATTCACGAGTTTTGTGAATGGACTTTATCAAGCGTAAATTAAGTTTAAGTTTAGAACACATATTCATGTATTTAGTACCAGGATATTTGTTTTCTAAACACATTATCTTTATAGTGTTTAAGGAGGGTGATAGAAATATTTGTGAACTTCTGATTTTAACAAGAAGAAGAAATGAACTTGGGTTATAATAGAAGAATTACAGTACAACTATTACTCCCTAATTAATTCTGTCTGTGAGTAAATCAAAGCTCTAATTATAGACACAAAATCTGCTCAATATTGTGGAATATTTATGCAAAACATTATTTCTAGCACTTATCAGCTAAAATATAATGTCTCACTAGAGCTGAAGCAGCAATTTTTAAAAGAATGTCATCATTTTTTGTTGCCACTTCTTTATAGCACTATACATGCAAAGTGGCTGATGAGAGTACAATTTCTTTTTTTTAAGTAGTCTGTAAATCCCCACTGACAACTGGTTAAATTATTCTTAAGAAACATCTGTCTTTATCTAAAGAAAAATAAAAACCTCCAAAAATCCCTAAAAAAAAGCAAATGTTTATCATTATGAAATAATGTTCTTTAGCTCCACATCTGTCAACACACTTGGAAAAATTATACTTGACCTTCTCCATGTGCTGTAGCACATGTAAATAGAAGATAAAACAATAACATGGTCATGGCAGTGATGCTATGTACACAAACAGGTTTGGGGCATGACTCAGTTGTTCTTTACATGACAGATAACAGTGATACTCGAGCAGAATTTGACAGAATTCTTCTGTCCTTTAAAGTTTCTTCACATGCTCTTGATGGATACTCAGACCTTCCCCCTTTTTTTTTTTTTGCACCAACACTTAGAAAATAGAGCTTATTAGTCTTTTGATATTATTAGGACTGACAAAACTCACACAGGAGTTGCAAGCAGAGGTGCATGTTGCAAAAACTACCATTTCCAGAAGACTGTGGAAAGGGAAAAATCACAACAGAAATTCAGTGTGCAACACATGCAAAACAAAGGAAAAAAACAAATAAACAAACCTCAGCATCGGGCTGCATTTCTCTCATTTCTCTGCTTCAGGCAAAGTTCCAGGCCAGACTCTGCAAAGGCCCATGGGGAAATGCAAATACAGGCTCCGTGTTACGAAGCTCACTAATCATAACTTCAAGGATCAGTGGGGGAATCAGGAGAAATCTTAATTTTGCTGCTTAAACTATTCCTCTGAACAACCTTTGAAAACAGGTCTTCCTTTGTGCTGCAGGTTGTGTATGTGGGAGGGCAGAAATACCCAGGACATACATAAGGTCATATATCCCTTAGGTTGTGCATGCATTCCCAGACACAAATAGCCAGAACTCAGTGTCCCTGGCAGAGAGCACCTGCAATCCCTTACACACTTTGGCAGAGGAAACGTAGCAAAAAATCACTACATTACCATGCTGACAATATGAGCTTCCTATCCTGCTACCCTCTGCTATGGGGTCATACCTGGATCAAGGCAAATTCAAAGTCTAATCTATTTTGCACAGCTCTCCTGGATGCCCAAGAGAACACAGAGGGCACATCACTAAAGCACACAGCACCTTCCTCAGTGAAGGAGATGGGGATGGAGCTTCTTGCAGTCAGGTACTAACTGCAGGTCAAATTTGGCTTTCTGGCTGGGGTAGAAAAATTCACATTTCCTTCTGACAACTCCAGGATTGAAGCCCAGCTGGAGATCTAAGTGTGGTGACAAGGTAGTATCTTTAACTTATGCATTTATTTATGTAGTCCATATATTTAGCTCTCCTAACACGGGTAAATCAAGAATGCTAATGAAGACAGGGCAACTCCTGAGTCATTCAATCTTAATATATTTTCATAGTTCCAGTCTCTTCCAGTGTTAAAATTCATGTTTATGGTATAAATGCTATTAATTGTAACAATAATGAGGAAACAAATATATTTTTCCACTGTTAAATATGTAAACAATCAATAACATACCGAGTGGTGATGAGTGATGTTTATCTTTGGTACTTGATAATGGCAAAGACAAGAAAATGATATTCACATAAGTTTGCAATTTAAACCCTTGCTCTCTAGTGTGAGGCTGCAGCATCTTAACTCCTCTAAAAAGAAGACTCTAAATACTCTTCCTGACTTCATGATTATCTGCTGAAATATATTGATGTTTCCAAAGCATGAGGAGATGAGTCTGGGAACCAGAGATGGAAACAAAGGTTTCAAGGTAACCATTTAGAAAATGATATTGGGGGTTTTATGAAAATGCTGCTGTGTCAAACATAGTTAGAAAATAATAGAATTGGCACCTGGACAACTTCTGGAACTTCATTTAAGTCTTTCCTGTTTTTGTAAACAGCACAGGGGTGAAACTCCAGCAGTGGTGCTTTCATGAGCTCATTTTCTATTCTTACAACAATGCACCTTAATTCCAATTTGATGAGTACTCCTGCCAGCAACACATTTTCATTTTCCTAAACCTCTGTCTGGGGACCTCTCAGAGCTGATGGTGCTGTTTTAAGGCCAATTTCTTGCAGTCATTGCTACCTATTCCTATCCACACAGCCTTGCCAAGACGCACGATAGATACTAATCTGTAGTAGCTCACAGACTAAAGAAGATTAGGCACAATATGTATAGTCAGAGAGAATGATGAAGGAGGAACCAGAGATCATCTAAAAGGAAGCAGGAGTAAACAGAGGTGTGATGTGTTCTTATTCTTTCTAAGACAGGACATGATAATACCAGCTGTCCTCACCTAGGAGTCCCTGCACCACACTGACTGCAGAGAGCACAAGGGCAAAGCAGGTAAGACTCAAGACACCAGAAGAGACTCATCAAACCTTCACATCAGCATCTAACTAATTGTGTGCTTAGAACTATGGTACACAAATTCAGATAAGGCTCCAGGCACTAGGTTGACATCCCAAATAGATATATTGATATATAATATATATATTATTAGATATTAAATATATAGATAATAAAATAGATATTTATATATTAAAAACTCTTTCCTGATGTAGTATTGTATCAGGAGCACCTGCAGTGCTGGTGGCAGTTCACCATACCACAGTAAGGTCTGCTACATGGAAGTGGGAGTGTGAGGCAGGCAGTGTGAGTGTGATGGGGTGCACCCCACAGCCTCCCTCTCACCATGCCTTCTAGTGTTCCCATTTGCCACTGCTGCCCAACAGCTTTCCCTGGGGCAGTGTGCCTTGCTGAAGCTCCCACTGAGAATTATTCATGGCACCTTCTTTTGAACAAATTAAAATTCAAATAAGTAAATAGATAAGAGCTAAAGACCAAGGGTCTGTGTTCCTTGATAAGTATTTTCAGAGAATTGATTTTGAACATGTTTCATTTTCCAGAGTTTAGCTACATGAAATACCATAGAACTGTCTCACATTTCCCTCCACTAATCCTTTTACTAACTTTTAATAAGGTTTCAAATCTTTATTAAACTTTGATATTTAATACATTTGATATTCTGCTGGATGCTAATTTTTTTCCTCTAATTATTTTACTGGCAACATCTGTGTTCAGTAAATTGAAAGCCTCTAAATAGGGTTACATTATATTAATAAGCCAACATCTCTTGGTCCTGAGGTTTAATTCAGTTGTGTTTTTTTTAAATAGTATATTTCCAGAAGAAGATTTAATTTGTACCTATTAAGCACCCCAAACACAGAGTCTCACAACTCCGGATGCTTTTCATTAAGAGTAATCCCTAGTAATGAAGCTTTTCAAATCTCTCATACAAAACACTCCTCCTCCTTTTCATTCTACCTCGGATGCTTCTTGAGGAACTTAATCAAATTTATTAAGAAGGAAGCTAAAATTTCCCATCGTGCTCTGAGGTATTAATCTTTGCTGGATATAGATTTCTGCCTATCCCTTGAGTCTCCATGATTCCTCCAGCAAGACTTGAGGACTAAAGGGGGCTAAAGGAAAGTTCTGTCCCTCAGCTTCACTATCTGCCAATTCCTGCAGTTATTTACTAACAGACCTGAGACTCTGGTGTGAAGTCTTTTCTCTCAGGGGACAAACTCTACCTTCCTACTATTAATTATCTCTTCATTTCCTACACATCATGCAGCTGCAAAGGAGGTGTAATCTTAAAGCGAGAAAATGATCTTTTAGGAGAAATATAATTTCTCACTAAGGTATAGGTATTGGAATAAAGGAAATTAATCATCTATTTATTTACACCACATGTTTAGCACTTTCATAGGTTTATGTATCAAGTCTTGATTACAGGATTATCAGAGCCTCTTTTTAGCTAATCTGTTTTTAATTAACGTGTGCTTGCCAGCCTGATATCCCCATCTCCATCAATTTCACTTCATTTGCAATATTTTAACTTTACTCTGTGCCAAACTGAAAAAAAAAAAGAGCTCATTAAACCCAAAGAAAAGTAGTAGAAGTATTCTGTAAGCCCTAATATAAAGCTTTAATTAAGGAAAGCATTTAAGCATGTGCCTGATTTTATGCCAAGGCTTAAGCACATGTGAAATTAGTCTTAAACATTATGTTTAATTGGACTACATGTATCATTAACAGTTTGAATTGAATTGCAACAAAATACTCCTCTATATTACCAAACTTTTGTCTTCAGTAAGTCATCCATTTCTAAGCCAGGGACGTTGCTGCAGCTGCAACCACACTGAACAGTCAGGGCAGAAGATCCCAAGGATAAAAAGCAGACATGCCCACTGATGGGTAACTGGTGTACTAGGCTCTGTAATTCCATGCCATTGAGGTAAAGATTCCTCAGGGAATACCTGAAGGCCACAGTAAACTACATTCAAAACAGAGTTTGAAAAGCTGTTGGTGCTACTTCAACAAGCAGCAAGCCAAAGGAGAGGCTGACAAGGCTGAGTAGCCTTTTACTCATCTCTTGTGACAGAGCCAGACCTGTCAACACATGGAACAGGGGACATTGGGCAACTAGGGATGCTCCAGTCACATGTGAATCTAGACAGATCCCCAGGACATGACAAACCCTCCTATAAAAGCAGAGCAAATGCCAACTGTACCTGCATTTGAGATTATTAATTCTAGATTCTTTGGTTGTAGCCAGAGACAGGAATGCTTGCGTTGAAGGGCTACCATGGAACAAACTGCAAATGGGTTTTTTCCAGTTGAGAAAGAGGCTGCTCATGGTGGAGACTAATAACTATTGAAAGCCTCTGCCCTGTGCTGGTGTAATCTCACCCCTCAAAGTTAATTTCTGAATTAATGTTTAAAATGTCTGTTGATATTGCACCTTCAATTCACCCAACTGAGTTTGGCAGATCCCCAGTAACTCAACAGCTTACCGTGAGAGCCTGTGGAAAATCACTGGTGTCTGGAGACCTCTCCTAAAAGGCTCTGGATCAAGCAGAGTAACATCCTGAGGCTGCTGTTCTGATGGCTGTCCCAGCATGACCAACAATGTCACTTAACCCCAAGTGCTAACACGTTTGCATTTGCTTTTTATTGGATCTTAAGCTCCAAGAAGATCCAATCAGGCCCAGAGCCAACTGTGTTACCAACTCCATCTCACGAGAAAATCATATTTTCTGTCCTTTACATGTTTGCCCTTTCACATCACTGCTTCCGTTTGGAATGATATAATAACAAAGGCAGCAAGGAGAAAATGTATTGATATGCAAAAGACTACAAGCTGAAGAGGCACATTTATGAAAGTGAACTCCCCCAGATGTCTAAGTCTCCCTGTAACTGATGAAGCCAGGGCAATCTGATCAGTCACTGTCAAATGCCAAGCAGTATTTCAAGATAGAAATTCATGTGATTGGATTAAAACATTTAACAGACTTTTGCCTTCGTGCATAAGAATAAAATTAGCAAGTATACTTGTTAATTCATAGAGGAAGCACTTAGGTTTAAGTGGCATATGGCTGTGCCAAAATATGGCGGATCTGATGGCCTGACCTGTGATTAAAATTATGAGCTACATTCACTTACACTCAACTGTTTTAATGATAAATCTTATTATCCCGTCGTTCCGAAGACAAGAGGTTAGCTCATGTACTTAGGAGTGGAACAGTATTATCTCATTCAGAGGATGAAGCAAAAATACAAGATAAGGAAATCTTGTTAAAAAATGTAAATGTCAAGCTCCATAAGTAAACTACTTGCAGTGTCTGGCAAGTTTTCCATGTGCATATTTTCTACTACAGAGCAATTAGGATTCACCAGCTTCTTTGTTCTCTGCAGCAGACAATAAAAGAAAACAGAACACCCCGGCCTCAGGTTTGGACACCTGAGGGAAGGGCCAAGGGAAAGACACCCTCACATAGGGAACCACCAGTCCCAAGAGGTGTGGGGTAAGATAGCACAGGAAAGGACCCTATCTTAATAAGAGATTATTTTTTCCTGAAGAAAAATGGCCTGAACAATGTTTACTGTTGGGTGAAGTAAATCTAAATGAGAAAATTGCATTAACAAGTATTCTTCAATGATCTTTTATTCTTAAAAAGGATTCCATGTACTTCAAATCCATTTACATTTAAACATTTTCTCAGCTAAAACCATAATCTGCTTTTCTCGTAACACACACACACTGAAATGCAAAGAATTACCTTGCTGCCAAGTGCTGCCTAGGCATTGTTCTGGCAGTTTGCACTCGAGTTAACCAGCAGGGAAAGAAGGAGCAGCCCTGCAGATGCCAACAGGACACAGAAACAGGGGAACTTGGCCTTGTTGGACCCATCAGGAGGGAGATGTAACACTGCACTGTCAGAAGCATCACCAGCACTGCAAGCACCCATGCTGTCCTTTGCCAAAAATTCTCAATTCTGGCTTGGAATGGAGCACCCCTAATGGGAGATAATAATTTACTTATTTTCTCCTTTATCCTCTGTAACAAAATCCAACAAAACATCTCCATTAATATTAGCTTAGGATGATTTGTTGTTATATCAATATTTGATTACTTCCAATGCCTTGACTCCTGACATACTTTCCAGTCAGGTTCTCAGAACAATTAAAGAAACCCATAATTTTTGATGGATAATAAATCCAGAAATAAAACCAACCCCAGCTGAAGTCCAGCTAAGGTAAGCAAATTAAACGGTCTTTAATTTCTAGTGGACACAATTCTCCTCAGAGATAAGGAATGTTCTTGCTGTTTGTAACTTACTGGGTAACATCATCTCTTGTAGCAGGGAAAGAAGAATAAGCCCTGCACTTGGATTAGTCAGTAATTGAAATGCTTTTTGCAACTCTATTTCCTTTTAATTTTCCTTCCAAAGAGCATCTCCTCAGATAAGAATGCCAGATTCTGTCACTCATTCAGCATTTCTGTCAAACATGTCAGTATTGGCCAGGAAACTAAAACTGCCACAGAAATGATGTTATTTAGGCTTTCACTTAACTAAACAGTAATAATTGCAGTCGTAAAGAAAAGGACATAACCTCAAGCTAGTGCGTTAAGTTTTTAGTCACTTCTGATGCTTGTGAAATAAGTCATGGGTTTATCCCACTAAAGTTACTTGCTCTATCATTCAATGTGGGCAAAGACCCAGCTGTGTCCTAAACTTGCAAGAGCCTTCAGTTGAATATTTTCCCTTACACAGTTTTTGCAATGACTTGCCAGTAAAGAAATTTCTAGAACTTTCAATGCTAAAAATGTTAGGATACCATGATGCAGATGGATTCAAGACCAACAGGAGTTAAAGATTAGTTTCCTTTCATATTAACTTCCACATAAAATGTGTTTGTTCAATTTTCCTGAAGTTGCCATACATTTTGCAATCTTCTACATGACTTTTACTGTCAAGATGGAGTTCAGTTTGCTGTGGCATACACTGGATCCTGAGAATCAATAGTGATATTTCAAGCTGTAACTGGTAAGTGGTGGCCTACAACCATAGTATGTCAAACACTTCAGCTGCATATGTAACAGAAGCCAATAGCTACCCTGGAGTGAGCAAGATCAATGGAGCTGCATTAGTGTGAGAGGACAAAGCAGAACAACTACCTGCAGGAACTAGGAAGAAACTACAGTAAAGTTCCCCTGTGGCCAAGTAATTTCATCATCACAGAAACACAGAATTGTCAGGGTTGGAAGGGACAACCATCCAGTATCACTATCCTCATCCAGTTCCAAAGCCCTGCCCAGCGCAGGGACACCTCCCAGTAGAGCAGGTTGCCCAGAGCCCCATCCAGCCTGGCCTTCACCACTTCCCCCACCTCTCCGGGCACCCCGTGCCAGTGTCTCACACCCTCATGGGGAAGAAATTCTTCCTCATGGCTGATCTGAATGCACCCATCTCTAAGTTTGATCCATCCCTTCCAGTTCTCTCACTGCCCAACATCCTAAAATGTCCCTCCCCAGCTGTCTCTTTTCCAGACTGAATGGTTCACCACAGTCTTTGTCATGTGTTGCCTTCAACTACCTATTTTGGGTCACACTGGTACACTTGACTATTCCTTCCACCCCAGGTACAGCAGCAGCTCCACGGTGTCAGTGCACACAGACCTGGTGCAATCACAGGCTGGATTGGGAAGATGGCTCTGTTGGTTGTTTCTGTGACACACTTGTGGTTTCCTTCACTTGTGTTAACAATGATAGTTACCACAAGTTAATGCCAGATGTGTTTTAATGTTCTAAGAAGAGGTAGTAGATAGATTTTCAGTCAAGTTAGTTTTGAAGGCAAGCATAACTGCCATAAAATCCAGTTCATTTATGGGATCATGAGAAGATTCTCATTCCAGTCTAACCAAGCGTCCAGTATATAAACCCTTCCAAGCTTGGTGCTGGCATAGACAGACACTTCATTAACAGCAGCTACTGGAGCAGATCTTCACCAATCACACTGGTAAGCTACCCCTCATTAATTTCATAATTATGCTGTATATGTCCCACACATCACATACCATGTTTTTGAGCTATTAAAATACAGCTTTCATTTTCTGAAAGGCTAACCACATTAAATCACAGGAGCCAGAAGTAGCACTCTCTTAAACAAACCATAATTCACGTCAGACATTGAGATCAACTTATTTTTTTCCCCTCAATGACACAATCCAGCAAGGTGCAGTATTGCTGATCTGCAGAAGCTGCTTGTTCTTTAGAGATCAGATTCTAATTATGAAGAAAATGGCAGCTGTGATGAATAGGCTGGTAAATAACTATCTTTTGGTTTGCATGTGATATTCTAGGTGCCATTATTCTCACCTCGTGAAAAAAAAAACATGCATTGGTCTTTAAATCAAAGTCATGCAGACTTTGTATGACCAACATATACACTGATCCTACATTTCACAGACAAAATGTATTTAGGATGCAACTCTGTCAGGACCCTATATAGCCTTAATTCCTTTAAAAAGAAGCCACAGAATTTTGCACTGAAGTAACCTTCACCTACCTACATGCACATCTATTTTTCCCAGTGAATACCAGAACACAAACGTGCAGGACTGCTTGGGCAGCACTACTGAAATGTCCTTCACAGATCCCACAGGCATCTAGCACAAGGCAGCTCCAGCATTCAAAAGCCAACATCTTGCATGTTTCCCCACAAAAGCATATGGAAATACATTTCTCCCAGCACCTCTTCTGGCCAAAAGCTTTTTTTTTCCCCCCGGGAACTCAGAAATACTTCTTTTCTGTACAGAAAACACTTCATTCTTCTGATTGCATTACCCAACAATACTGCAAGCAAAATTGTAACTATCTGCACTTATCTATTACTACAAACATACAAATAATACCACCAACTATACCCAGAGGCTGCTTTCTTCCTCCCCAGATGTGCAGGGAACTTAGAACATCTGGACCTAGATACATAACTGCAAGTGATTGTACTGACACTGCATCCTCCCCACAGTTTTCTACAGAGGAATCAAGCACAGGAAAATGGAGCCAAAGTTTGATGTAGTTGCTTCTGAGGACATCTGAGGCTACTAAATGTATGCTGAAAAATTACTGTAAACACTACATGTTTTCATGGCTTTTCTGAGAAGTCACTCTGAGGCAAGCATCACCCCAAACGAAGCAAAGCCATAACATGCCTGCACTAGTTATACTGCAGACCACAGTTCAGATGGTGCACAACAGGTAATCCTCTGCAGTTAGAGGTTTTCTGATTTTAAAAAGACACTTTTTCTTAACATCAAACTCTAGTACATTTAAATTTGAAGTCTTTTCAGTAGTGCCTCAACTTTACATACAGCAGAATTACTTGTGCACCTTCTGTGTTTTTCCACATGCTCCTTCAGCTACCTGTACACCACTGCCCAGCAGATCACAGCCCTGCTTTGCCCATCGCACCTGTTCCCTCAGATGTGAAGCAGAACAAAGCATCACTCCTTCAGTGTTTATGTGACTGGCATAAGAAAGAAGTGTGCAGAGGTGACTGAGGTGACTCATTTGTACATGTCACTGCAACCCACATTTACAGTTCTTGGGAAAGATTACATATTTCCATGGCCCAAATGAGACATAACAATTATACAGAAAAACAGCCACTACTTAGTCTTTTAAGAGCACCTCAAGATTCTCTAGCCATCCAAAGATGAGAATCTTAATTGGAAATGCCAGGCACATTTCCTTTTGCACAGTAAAAAATGTCATCTTTATCACCTTTTCCATTTACCTCTCCCAAACTGCTAATGCAGCTTCAAATCAGACTGGATACAAATGATTTGCATTCAAAATAGCCTAGCAGTAAAATATTTTAGTTACATTTTGCTTCCTTGACTTTCTGCCTTGGTTAATCCAAACTCACAGTACCCAGACTCTCTGAGAAAATGAAAAAAAAAATAAATCTAATCCTTCTCATTCATTTTAAAACTTACATATTTATCTTCTTCACCCCACACACACAGACTTTTGTTCTCCTTCAAAATTATACACTGAAAATACTTTGGGATGACCCTGCAGTAAGGAAAAGTTCCCTTTCAGAAGAACAGTGAAAATGAATTACCCAATCTCTTTCTACTCCACAACTGTAAAATGTCATCAACAATCCTTATAAGATCACCAGCTGTTGGAAATGGCTTGACTTTCTACACTCACCTTTCACATTTCTACTTTGCAAGAGGAACTCTGCACTTTTACATCTGCTTAAAACAGACCATAATGCAAATGAGACTAAAGATGATGTCAGGAATGTACAGGTGTGTGCACACCTCTGGGTGCCCACAAGCACTCACCAGCTCCAAACCCTCAAACAAGGCTTTCATGAAAACTTCACTAGCTCTTCTCAAACTTTAACTACATGTTCGAGTTAACCAAGAGAAATTCTCTTGCATTTGGCCTGCATGTGACAGACACAGAATGTGACTTGGGTTTTGAATAAAGAACGTCACCAGGTACAGCACAAAGGTTGGTGGTACCTGGCCCTCAGCGTGGGATGAAGAACAGGGTGAATGAAAAGGAACAGAGAATAAATTGGTGCTGTGTGAGAGCTGTTTGCAACCAACATCCCCCAGTTCCATGGGCCCCTCTGTAGAGCCCTGTGCTCCCTCCCTAGCCACAGAGCAATGGGGTTTCATAACTGGCATAGCTCTGTTGTGCCTAGAGCTGAAGATCTGGTTCTATTCAAAGCTGGAGATAATTAATACCTTGTCTTCACCAATTTGTTTGTTCATTTGCCGAAAGTAAGTGAAACTTTGACAACCTTATTACAAATTCCTTGTAAGAAGGAAACAGATCTTGATGCTCCAATGGATCTCATGAAAGCAAACAACACATAAAGCATTGCCAGAATGCTAGTCTTTTTTATCAGTTCAACCCCTTCAAACATCTCACACAGGAGGAGTACAAAACAAAGCGTTCACAAGGTGTCTAGAAAAGGATGTGCTTTGTTCAATGCTGTGTGTTTCTATAACAAACCAAGTGTATATGAGCTATTAGTTACCACAACGTACTTATGTAAGGATAAGGAAATAATATCATGAAAAGAGAATTTAAGATGTTTATTGTATCCTCTTATTACTTATAAATAATCAAGATCCTTACTGCATGTATGCCTATACCTGAAACAGGCTGAGCATAAAAATCCTCCTCATTATAATGGCACAGGAAACTCTACTGTCCTAGTTAGAGTGAGAACAGCAGTGATTCTGTGCAGTGCTTGTCCTTCCCAGCTCAGCTCTTCCCCCTGCCCTGGCTACAGCAGCAGCTGGTGGCACAGGCAGGGGCTGCTCCCAGCACTGAGAGCACCCCATGAGCACAGTCAGTAAGCAGGGGGGGTCAGACCAAGGCCCCTGCTGGGGCTTGTGTCCCAAACATGCTGGGGGTGCAGACAGTGGATGGTGGCACCTGCAGGGAGGGGACAGGACAGGGGACCCCAGAGTGGCCAGCGAGGGACCCCAACCCCTACAGGGCACAGGGGGTGTGAAGCTGGGGGGGCAGGAGGGTCAGGATCTCTCTGCTCAGCTCTTCAGGCTCTTCAGGCTCCTCCTTCACTTCTTCCCTGTCTGGCACCCCTGGAGCCTCTGATCCTGCTCTGGGTGTTCCTGCATCCAGCTCCTGTCTGCTGGGGGTCCAGTGGTGGTGACGTAACTGCCATGGGGGGCTGGTTCCAGACTAGTTTTGTGTGTATTTGTACATATTCCATTGTTATGATTATCACTTCCATGTTCAAGCTGTTCCAGCTCCTTTTCCAGTGGCTGAGTCTCTCTCCCCTGTTCCCTTTCTCTCCCCCTCTGTGGAGGGAGGGGGTTGCAGAGCTGCTGTTACAGCTCTAGCAGGCTGCCCTCACCCTGAGCTGGCACAAATGCTCACACAAGGGGTGGGATCTTCCCCATCAGAAGATGGGTGTCAGAGCACAGAGGAGACTGGGTGAGTTGCTGTTAACATTTTGTGTGTCAGTTTGCAACACCACATGTGGCTCCACCAAAATGAGGATCAACTCTTCCATGGGCTACTTTGGTACCAAGTGTACTAGATGTGAAGAGAATGCTGCAGCTCAGAGCTGCCAGGAGCAAAGGCTGGGGCTACAAGGTAGAGACACCCAACAACAGGCTTATAAATCATCAAAAGATTAGATTATAAAAATTTTTGGTGTTATTGATAGTCACTGTTAACGTCCAGGATAAGAAATTCAAACAAAGATATTGAATGCAAATTGCATTAAACCAACAATAAATAAAATTTACCAGCAATTCAGGAAATCTTAACTTCCATTTCTCCACAAAGAAAAAAACCCAAACATTGATATTAAATTTATTTTATATATTGCTTGATTACTCTATCACTTTCCTTAAGTGAAATACAAATATTTTTCTACCTCTATAATGCAGGAAAAGCACATAATCTGCCCCTCCAACTTAAAAGCTAAGAGAAAACCAGCTTATTTCCAGTTCTTTTACATTTTACTGCCTTTCTTACATTGCATCCTCATTTTGAATGGTGGCAAACCTTGTTCTACACAAATTTAGACCTTCCCATTCTTAAATTAACCTGTATTGCCAGCCTGTTGGGAGTCATTTTATTTGAACATCTGGACCAACCACATGTTTCCTACTGAAAATAAATCATCATTTATGAGCTATGAGTATTAACAGAGGTTTAATGAAGGTTGGACTGCATATGCTTAGTGAATTATGAGAAAATATTATATAAAATTGTGTTTGGAAAAATTTATGGAATACACTGAACATGAGATGCTTATCCGGGTCTCTAACAAGATACTTCATACTTTTATAGTTCAACTGGGTCTGCATTTATTAGAACTTTAATATTACAGTGCTGTCTGTATGTAATCAATATTTTATTATTATTATCTAACATCTCATTTTTGGGGTGTGGGGGAAGAGTCTTTGATCCCTAAGGAGTCTTGGTGATTTTATTCTACAAATTCAAGACAGTGGAGATCTTTCTTTACCACTTCACAGTGGTTAACTGTGATTCCAAGAGAGTCTTCAGACATCCTAGAATCCAGAAGGCACTCCAGCATTTTGTCCCCACATCCCTCCCTGGAGCTTCATCTCCTTGCATTACCAAACAGAAGTGAAGCTCTCTCATCACCCAGCAATGAGTTTTCTCTTAACCTTTTTTACCCCTTGCTCACTGCTATCACATCTACACATTGAACAATTCTGGTTTTTTTTTCAAGTGCTAAATTAAACCACAAAAATTCAGGCTAGAATGGATTGAAGCTTCTGCAGAATTTTTTACAGGATTTAACAAGCATAAAAAGATTATGGTCTCAACTCTCTACTATTAGGAACCGTAGCTGTAACTCATCTACATCTTGAATAATTATCTGTAGGGCAAAGTTTATTTCATAACATTAGTGGAGGGGTTTCAATGTCTCAACTCTATGAAGTCTGTGACTGAACAAACAAACATTCCTGCTAGTAGAACAAAAGCATGATTTGAGTTTGGGTTCAATAACCACAAAACAGAAGACTTGGATAACAATCCCAAATTCATTATTTTGAAATAAAAATCTTCTGGGTACCAAGCCAATCACATGACTTTCCAATACCCAACAAATGCCTTTTGTTTAATCCTCACTCTGATTATGTCTAATATATATCACAACACTCACTGCACCTCCATCTTTAGTGCTGTCAGAGGGTGTGCATTGAATACTTAACCACAGGATGCATCATGCACTATAGATCCCTGTCATTGACTGGATAATAAAAGTCAAATAAAATATCAGTGAATGCACTCAGAGCCAACACATTCCAGCTCCTGGAGTAGTGAAGTGTTTGAATGCCAACAGGCTTCCTACCATAAGGTTATACAGAGATAATTTGGACACCCATTTTGAATATCAAGTGACATAACCATTTTTGGATTGATAATCTAAACATAGGCAGTAACTGGAATATAGGTACTGAAAGCACTGCCCCTGCATACAGTTTGCAGACTGTCTAAGGGACAGTTTCTGAATCTAAGGCTGTGCTAGAGCTGGAATGGACAACTCCATCCTTTTTGAGCTCCTGACTACACGACCCTGTCCCTGCTCCCCTTGCATCAGCACAAGGCATGTGCAGACATGTAAGGAGCTGGATAAACTTCTTTCTACTGGATTAATTTTCAGCTAGATCTCTAAGCTGATCCAAATTCCCATATCATCACAGTATTGCTGGTGCTGACACAGAAAATGTGGAGGGAACATACTGGAGTGGAACAATACTGAGGGGCAAGGTTCACCCACTTCAGCAGCAGCTCACACTTAAATCTGTTTAAGCTAATCACAGCAAAAAACTCTTTCCAAGTCCTTTCTAACATTAATAGGATCTTACCTCTAGCTAAAAAATGCACCTTGTACCCATTCTGAGGTTTTTATTGAAAGTAGCTTTTCATGACAAATGCAGAAATGGCTTGGCATTAGTATGAGCCACTGTACTTTTCTACTTTTTCATCCACTTCCAGAGATGCTTCTCACAATGGGCGCTGTCAAACGCTGTTCTCACATCTCCTCACCTATCTCACCATCTCTCAAAGCCAGTGTGAAAGCTCTGCAGCCCAAGCTGCCATTGCAGCAGTCCCCACCAGCCTGTTTTGGATATGAACTGGGTCAGAGAGCAGGTACACACTGAAGGAGGACCCAGGTGTCTTGACAATTGGAATCTTTATCAACTACAGTGGTTTAAATCTTAACTACTAAGACTCCTGACTTTAGGGTCAGGAATCTCATATATTTACTGTGACACCAAAACCCCTGTATTAAAAACATCAAGGGCTCCTTATGCTTGTATGTATACAGAAACTGTTCATTTCAGTAAGCAAGAAAACAAATGTATTTTCTGTATAAACACATTCAGCTGACAAAGCCTCCACACTTGTGCTGTATGGAAAAAAAAAACCCCGAAACATTCTCAAGCTGTTTGGTGCAAGCCTCCAAGTGACAGAAATTAATAAGTGGCAGTTCACTAACAACGGACCAGTGCACCATAGCACGTTAAAAAATGCCAGTGACAAATATGGACTATAACTCCTGGAGGTGGGATAAAGGCAGTGAGCATGAGGAATGGGCATTGCCTCAGAGGCTACAACAGTAGACATTAATGCTACTGTGACAGGACAAGAGAAAGGAGATGAAAAACAAGTTCTCATCCTGTTACACAGAGAGGCCTTCTTGGCTGGTGCAGGGCTGAGCCAAGTGCTGTGAACAGCCCATTTCCCCACTCTAGACACAGAATTACTCCAAGACATGGTGCTCTGCACCGTGCTCATTTTAAAGTCCTGAAAGACCACAGGGAGGAATGACCTAAATGGAAGTTTGATCTGATCTGGCCCAAGCAATAGTTCCCCAGATGGTTCCATAACTACCCTGAAGGGTACCTTGTCACGAGGTGTCACTCGGTCAGAGAGCAGAGTGTTTTCTGGGAGAGCAGTGCCCGTGTGATTTATGCCATGTCTTTACTTATGGACCTAACAGAGGTCGAGATGATGACTAAGATCCATCAGGAGACATGCTCCAGGACTACCCAAGGACCAGGAGCTTCTCCTGCAGCTGTGGTTACATGGCAGACTGACATTTCCAGACTGGTTCCATGTGCTTGCAAGACATCATTTCACTGATACATGAAACAGGTTTTGTGTCACTACATTGCTTCTGGAACTACCTTCCGGGAGCATATGAAGTCCTGAGGATGGTCAGAGCTGTGCTGAGGAGCCTTCAGGCTTTCACAGCCTCTCTATCCATTTCCTAAGCAAAGAAAGTTTCTCAGGACAGGACACAAAGTTTTAGGACATTCTGTGTAAACGCCCTGGCAGTTGCCATCCTGGGCTCTTAATTTAATCCATAGTCTCTTCAACCTCACCTATCCTTGGCTAGCCAGTTTGCCCAGTCCTGCAGTGCCCAGCAATGCAGACAGCTCCAGCATCCCTGCAGAGCCCAGGCAGACAGTATGAACATCCAGTATGTTCACTGTGAGCACTCCAGGAGCCAGATCCTCAACAGGTTCTCTGATGCCACTGGAGTTCAGATGATTTACTTCACTTATCTAATTCAAATTCTGTTGGTTCTACCCCAAAGCTGTCCCCTGTCCAGAGCCCTAAAAAATGTGAGAAACAATTACCAGGTACTTTCAAACTTTTTATCTTTGATTATTCCCATTTTGTTATTGTTGTCTTTGGTTTATTGGGGTTTTTTTTGTTGTTGTTCTGCTTTGGGACAAGTAAACATTCTGAGCCTACAGATTTTAGGCAGTAACTTAATAGGAAAGTGTAGTAGCTCTTTCATTTGAGTTACTCTGATTTAACATGTAACATTTCTCCCAGAAATGCAGAGCTGCCGTTTTCTCCATACAGAATACCTTGAAAAGCCATAAGAAAAAGTTGCAGAGAACATCTTTGCCTCCTTACAGATCTGGAAACTTACACTATTTCATAGAAAAAGCTTGTTTCCTACAGAAAGTATCCACACCTCAGAACTAAAATATTCCAAACGAAACAAGTGAGAGAAGTCCAGAGAAGCAATCAGTCATTATTTGTTAGCACTGAAAATTTTATGTATATGAAATAATCAGATAGAGGCAGCTCTATACTACAAAACTGTTACTAGGTGAAGTGGAAAACAAAGGAGGTTATAGGTTAGCATCTAGTATTTGTGACAAGGTTTATTTATGCACTTATTACAATAACTGATGCTGCAATTTAAAGTTCACTGTCACTAGAGTAGTTTATTATTCATCCTCTTCCAATTTTCTTAGCTCTCTCATCCTGTAACAGTGATTCATTTGGACTCTTTTTTATGCTAAGAACAACGAGTACCAAAATTGATATATGATACACAAGATTAGACCCAGCCAGTGCCTAAAAAATTATCATCTTACAAACTTCATTAGCATGAAACCTTCACCAGTATATTTTTTCTCAATTCCTCTAACTACTAGACAGTGTGGCAGAGAAGACTGATTCTAACCCTGTGACCAAAAAAATGATTTGTTATTATTTGACCTGATCAGCATCAGCAGTGTTATTTCCACTATTATCACATGATGTTTTGTTACACATAGTTAAGCATGGACTATATGTGTTATATTGTCATCATATTACTTGCCTATCTTCTACTGAATTGCATGTTGAAGAAGCAACCCCCTTGACTTAAAAAAAAAAAAAAGTCACTTATGCCATGTGCAGAAGCTCACCATCACATTTCTGCAAACGAGTGAGCATGACTGAACTCTTAAAAATGTTCCTTTAAATCATTTGGGATGCCTGGGAATATGCCTTAGAAAAGTTCACTTAACTAGCGCACTAATCCCATGCATCAGAACAGAGCAGGAAAGTAATATTATTTTTTTTTTAATGCTATAAATTCATTATTAAATATCACATAGAAACATCAAGAGACAGATCTCAAAACACATTCTATGAACATATTGCTTCACTCAAAACTTAAATGTCCTAATGAAATATGCCACTATAAGTTAATGTTTAAGAAAAAAATAAAATGCATCTTTAAAGTATACTGCAGATGTTCTTTGGATTAAACTTGCTCCAAGGTAGCACAGCATAAGGACAAATGCAGGCATTCCCAGTGCTCATGACAGCCAGGCACCGTCACCACAAGGAATATTTGTTAACCTACGTTAACAATGTAGAAGGTGACACTTAAGCAGAAATCTCTTACCTGCCTTGGTCGAATCGCTCCTGATAAGGTTTGTTCTGTGAAAGATGCAAATGTTTCTGTACAAATCAGAAGTCAAGGTGTGCTTGGCACATCCAGTTTCCAGCAAAGCTCAAGTGTTCTATGTGTAAGTAATAAATTGGCTTCTCAAAGTAGCTCAGACCATATTAATTGGAAACAGAGTCACTGCTTGCAAGGTTGCTGATGCTGCTCCTTCTGCTTTGTGCCTTTGCAGAGAGCTAATGCATGAGTAAGGCAGAGAGCAAATCCCTTTCTCTCTCCTCCTCTCTCCCTTTCCCTGTTTCAGTGAGCGGTGCGAGAAGTTGAGTTGGTGCTGCGGAGGGTGGCAGAGGACGGGCTGCCGGGCAGCAGCGCTGCTTCCTCCCCTGCCGAGACACACCGGCTGTCTTGTGAATGAAGACAAAGCTCTCCACCAGAGCACCACATCCCTCTGGAGAGGAGCTGCAAGGATGTGCTGTGCTGTTCCTCAGCATGCAGACGAGCCTTCCCCGCAGCCGGCCAAGCTCACCCTGCTTGCCTCACTGAAGATCTGCACCGGGAACTTGTGCTGGGGACCACACCTCCTGCCAGGGAACCCAGCTCTGCTCTGCCTTCTGCCACTGCTTACCTGCAGCACTGCCACTTGCTACATCACCGGGCAATCTGCTTCCACTTTCTCCTTCCTGATGAAGGGAAGCTAACTGTATCAACTGCCAGTTTTCCACTGTTAATTAACCCCAGTACAACCCTCACTGATGTCTCAGGTGTAGGGTTTGTACTGAAGTTAGGCCTAGCGGGCAGTGGCTGCAGGGTTCTGCATGAGAGTAACACAGCCTGCCCTCTGCCCCATCCCCTTTCTTCTACATTTTGACTAAAATACTCCTAGATAAAATTATTAGCAATGCTTGAAGCAATAAAGCAGAGCTGACTGTAAACAGAAAGTAAAACTACCTAATAGGCAAGCAGTATAGAAAATAGACAATGACCCCCTTCCAAAGCCATTCTGAACACACAACAAGTGCACGCTGGTTTGAGCTCACAGTTCACTTGAAGCAATATTGAGATAATATTTATTTTCCATGATCCTACCTATGAATACTGACTATTAACAAGTAGAAGCAAATTATTAAAATAATAGTCATTTTTAATACTGTATTTTTCAGGGATGCATACACATTCACAGATGGTTACACACCAACCCAGACTTCAGTGCCTGATACAAAACTCTTAACAGGCTCCTTCCTTCATATCAAAGGCAGCTAACCTTCCAGAAAAAAAAAAGGAAAATAAAAACCTAAATAATTTCTCTCCCTTAATCCATTTGGAAATATTGGAAAAAACCTTCCTTCTCTCCACTCCCAAATGACAAGAAGCTCTTTGCCAAATACTGTCCCATTAGGAGCATGAAATCTGTAAATCTCCAAGCCCCTTGAGCACCACAGTGATTGGACTCTGGACAGAAGAGATAATTTAAGCAAGAGGATACAGGATAAGCAATTCCTGAAAGCATCTCTACTACCCTGCAGAAGCCATATTAGATGGCTGGATACTTACAGAGCCATGAAATACTACATGGAAACTTAAATAATTGGACAAAACTCTTGACTTTATAGCAAAATTAGCTATAGGATGTCAGGTCTGCCTAGCACTCATGAGTTAGGAATGAAGCCACTCCTCTCACATCCATACACAAACCTCCACAGCCTTGTCATGCTGTAATAATGACCATTTCTCATATGGAATCAAGAGCTCTTTCCTGCCATGTGCCCTGTGCAGCTCCCCCTGAAAATGAAAGGGAATCCATTTCCCAACAGTTCCAATCATTGTCACTTGGAGGTCTGAGTTTGACTAAAATAGAAATGATTGTGAAATTTAAACACTCTTGTCCAATTTTGTATGGTTTGAAAGATAACAAGCATCAACCCCATAGCAAATGTTCAACACTGAAAAATGCAATTTGTCCCAGGTTGATATTTACACTGAACCTGATCCAGCTGTCAATCACATTGCCATCTTTTTAGTGAACTTAAGTAACAAGGAAACAAAGGAAAAGACGTATATGGCAGCCTGTGCCAGTTTTATAGGGCACGTTCAGAGCAGAGAACTTTGCACAACAGTGATCTACTGCTTTTCCCAGAATGCTGCTCCCAAGTCTGTTGCATCTGAAACAGTTTGACAAGGCTGAAGAATTACCACTAGTACCAAAGCTTTTTTGCCTCTCCTTTCCTCTAAGCTAAAAGCTTCAAGCCAGGATCAGAGCCCCTTGTTTTTCTACCGCTGCATAAACAGAGGAGCTATGATGTGATACGTCAGTAACACTCATGGGGAAGGGAAAATGCACATCCAGAAGATGACCTGTCATGAAATTCCATTAATCCTCTATTTACAAAGTCCACATCTCAAGGGTTACAGATAAAACACTATGGACCAATAGACAGGATATTATTAAAACATAACCACTCCTCTAGAATTTAGTCTATGCCTTCATTACTTTTATAAATGTGTCTAGCTTTTTATGATCATATTATTGCCAGCATTTAAAAATGTGTATCAAATGCACTGGCACAGGACAACAAGAAAAATAAAAAATGAACTTTTTTTCTACAATTTCTCATTCTGTATGACATGCTAATAGGAATAAATCCATTATGTACTGAAGAGTGAGGTGCCCAGCCCTGTGCAGCACAAAGACCCTGTTTGTGAATATTCAGAGCCATGAAATGAGCTGCACTAAATATGTCAGGCAAAAAAACCCATCACCTAGACTAGAAGTGGAAATACTTTTGCCAGCCATCATTCTTCTCATCTATCTAATAATTAATTGCATAATAACTAATGAACAATTATTAAATAAAAAGAGTATTCCTTTTGTGAGACCAAGTAATCTTGACAAGGAATGAAGGAAAAAAACCTATGGAAGTTCAGTTGCCAAAGAAAGAACAAACAGCTTCATACTCAGAAATTCATCTACTTCTATAAAAGAAAGAAAAAAAAATACAAACCCAAACCCAGAAACTTAAAAGTGCTCAAACTAACTTCACTATAAGGTTAGTCATGTCATACATTTTGTGAGCTTGGTAGCACCATAGTTTTTTCCCCATGAAAAAGTAATCAGTTTTTGATGAAATACTGTACACTACAGTCTGATCTTATGTCATCTGGGACCAAAACTGTGACAACTGTGAAATCTGACTAAATTCTTCACTGCTCATCATGAGCAAGGCTAGATGTAGCTGAAAAATGTCTGCACTGCTAATGAAACCAATTCAGCTCCTCTCCTAATTCCAGGCTGTTTTCTGAACACACTGAACAGTAATTATCCAATATCATTACTGGGAGAAATAGTTATGATTCAGCATTGTGTAGCTCAAGCTTTTATCAAAGGGCCATAAGATATAGATTCTGCCATTTCTAAGGCATTGTTTGAATCTGAAATACTTCAGTGGAATTTAAATCACTATTAAGTCATTGTAGTATAAGGAAAAGATGACCTAAAGACATTCCTTACTGGCCTGCACTGCAGCAGTGAGACTCAAGTGAGCATCTGGGGGGAATCAGTGAACAAAAATGACTGGAAATTACATGGTAGGAGCTGCTTTTCTTTTAAATGGTAAAGAAGAGAAGGGAGGGTTCACTGGGTTTGGGGGGGGTGAAGTACTAGCAGAGTGGGCCATGACACCTCATGATCCAGCTGATGGGAAGGATGGGAAACTGCATTGTGGATGGCTAGTGATCAGCACAAATCATCCAAACAAGGGATGTTATACTGGCAAACAGGGTTACCTTAATCAATAGGTGATGCTAAAATATCACCTCTGACCTTGACCTATTTATTCCTAACAGAAACAGAACCATACCTTGTACCTTTTGAAGTCTGCCCCTGCCTGGCAGCTGGTATGACAATAAACAGAAGTGCTCCAAGCCCTGATGCTGAATGCACCCTTCCTTTCTAATCAGATGCTCTCACATGAAAGAATGATGCTGAATAAATTAATTGCACATTCCATTAGATCTTCACCTTCATCTACTGCAACTCTCTGGCCCCTACCAGTTCTTGAGCATTCCTGAATTTATAAATGTAGACTGTGCTTCTTTACAGCACTTTGTTTGACTTGTACATCACCATCAGACAGAAGGAATGTGAAGAGTGAGGAAGAGCAGGGCAGGGGGTAAGCAGCAGACTCCTCTTCACTGCTGGTGAAGGTACCCCCAGCTGCTTTGCTCGACTCTGATCTCTGCTGTCTCCACATCAGTTCACAACCTAATTAACCATGGGATTTCTGAGAGCTATCAGTAGCTTACTGATTTATGTCATGCTGAAGAAAGGCTTGCCAGCACTCCAAAATTTCAGAGCTAAGAGCTACGAAAAATGAAAGCAAACAGGGCAGGAGGTTCTCTTTCTTCTTTTCATCTTATTTACTCATAGTATTGCCACAGACTAGGTCTCTGTTCAGCAATCTTGCCATCACAGCTCCAGTATTGTAAATATTACTTAAGACTTAGGGCTCCTGAGTAGCCAAACCAGTTATCTGGAAATGCTTGCAGTTTCAAGGGCCATATCCATTCTTTCCCAAACATTATTTAAATAAATTTTTTTAAAATTTTTTTTTAAATGCAGCTATTAGAAAAACAAGATTTGCCCACTGTTCTGGTTCTGAACATCTCACATGTTGGAGAGGCTCTCATCAAGGGCTTGAGGTGCTTTATACCAGTCTACTACTGGGACTTTTAGTCAGTGTCTGGACTGAATCAGATGATGTTCAGGAGCAGCTTTAATTTCCTCTTTCCACAATCCTTTTTTTCTCTGTTCATTCATAGATCTTTTATTTCTTTTCATAAGCATAAAGGCAATTCTTCAACAAACTAGAAAACACAATCAGGGCATAAACTTTTCTCATATTTTATGCTTTTGAAATGGGAAAGGGATATAGGAGACATAGTTGGATGGCAGAGTCTTAAATTGTCAGTTTGGAAATGATTGTCCTCACACAAAGCGAAGGAGACAAAATTCTGGCCAAACCCCAAGGATTTATTTTACCTACAATATTCAGAGACTTTAAAGGGTGTTTGGATGGACAAAGAACAAAGACTAAGTCCTTTCTTTTGTACATTTACTGATCCATACAACCAATTGTATCTAGCCTTTCAAGTGCTGCTCTACAACTCAGTATTTTTCACTTTATAGCACAGCAATTTTTTCATAAGCCAAGGGATATTAAACTACCAACTTCATTTATTTCGACAGTCAAAAGCCTAACTGTCTAAATTACACTTGGTATACTTCAAATATTACAGTACCCAATTTGAATGATAGCCCGAAAATCACTAGGGACGGAAATTCTGAAGTTTAGTCTGGAGAAAGTTGACAGCAATACTCTCCATGCACGATACCAGATTTTCAGTACAAAGTAAGGCAAATATATTAAGCATCATAAAATGCTTCTTAATGAAAAAAAGGCAGAAATTTGTCATTTTCTTTTGTGATGTTCTCATTTAATAAGGAAGGCTGCATTTGATAGAAAAAAGAGAATGTGTCAGGGGAGAAAGACTATGCAAGGAAATTTGTACAATTACATAGGTCGTCAGATAACTTTATAATAGCTTGGTTATTCCTAGAGTGTAAAAGACAGAAAATCAAGATCAATTCTGCCTTTGAGCTACTGGGATCCTTCACATGTATGAAATGCTAAACGCACTCATTATACATAATTATTTCATTACTATCTAAATCATCTGTGTATTAGCTCCGATAACTGTGCACCCAAGGGAGTGCTGCAGCTTTTGGGGACTTCTGTCATTTCATACTGGAAATAAAAAAAAAAAAAGTGAAGAAAAGCAAGAAGCTTAGCTCTCAAGTATCTGCCAAGTGAACAAGAAAACAGAATATGCAACAACACTGCCTTAGTCTGAAAAGACATACGAAACATTTCNTGTGGATGGCTAGTGATCAGCACAAATCATCCAAACAAGGGATGTTATACTGGCAAACAGGGTTACCTTAATCAATAGGTGATGCTAAAATATCACCTCTGACCTTGACCTATTTATTCCTAACAGAAACAGAACCATACCTTGTACCTTTTGAAGTCTGCCCCTGCCTGGCAGCTGGTATGACAATAAACAGAAGTGCTCCAAGCCCTGATGCTGAATGCACCCTTCCTTTCTAATCAGATGCTCTCACATGAAAGAATGATGCTGAATAAATTAATTGCACATTCCATTAGATCTTCACCTTCATCTACTGCAACTCTCTGGCCCCTACCAGTTCTTGAGCATTCCTGAATTTATAAATGTAGACTGTGCTTCTTTACAGCACTTTGTTTGACTTGTACATCACCATCAGACAGAAGGAATGTGAAGAGTGAGGAAGAGCAGGGCAGGGGGTAAGCAGCAGACTCCTCTTCACTGCTGGTGAAGGTACCCCCAGCTGCTTTGCTCGACTCTGATCTCTGCTGTCTCCACATCAGTTCACAACCTAATTAACCATGGGATTTCTGAGAGCTATCAGTAGCTTACTGATTTATGTCATGCTGAAGAAAGGCTTGCCAGCACTCCAAAATTTCAGAGCTAAGAGCTACGAAAAATGAAAGCAAACAGGGCAGGAGGTTCTCTTTCTTCTTTTCATCTTATTTACTCATAGTATTGCCACAGACTAGGTCTCTGTTCAGCAATCTTGCCATCACAGCTCCAGTATTGTAAATATTACTTAAGACTTAGGGCTCCTGAGTAGCCAAACCAGTTATCTGGAAATGCTTGCAGTTTCAAGGGCCATATCCATTCTTTCCCAAACATTATTTAAATAAATTTTTTTAAAATTTTTTTTTAAATGCAGCTATTAGAAAAACAAGATTTGCCCACTGTTCTGGTTCTGAACATCTCACATGTTGGAGAGGCTCTCATCAAGGGCTTGAGGTGCTTTATACCAGTCTACTACTGGGACTTTTAGTCAGTGTCTGGACTGAATCAGATGATGTTCAGGAGCAGCTTTAATTTCCTCTTTCCACAATCCTTTTTTTCTCTGTTCATTCATAGATCTTTTATTTCTTTTCATAAGCATAAAGGCAATTCTTCAACAAACTAGAAAACACAATCAGGGCATAAACTTTTCTCATATTTTATGCTTTTGAAATGGGAAAGGGATATAGGAGACATAGTTGGATGGCAGAGTCTTAAATTGTCAGTTTGGAAATGATTGTCCTCACACAAAGCGAAGGAGACAAAATTCTGGCCAAACCCCAAGGATTTATTTTACCTACAATATTCAGAGACTTTAAAGGGTGTTTGGATGGACAAAGAACAAAGACTAAGTCCTTTCTTTTGTACATTTACTGATCCATACAACCAATTGTATCTAGCCTTTCAAGTGCTGCTCTACAACTCAGTATTTTTCACTTTATAGCACAGCAATTTTTTCATAAGCCAAGGGATATTAAACTACCAACTTCATTTATTTCGACAGTCAAAAGCCTAACTGTCTAAATTACACTTGGTATACTTCAAATATTACAGTACCCAATTTGAATGATAGCCCGAAAATCACTAGGGACGGAAATTCTGAAGTTTAGTCTGGAGAAAGTTGACAGCAATACTCTCCATGCACGATACCAGATTTTCAGTACAAAGTAAGGCAAATATATTAAGCATCATAAAATGCTTCTTAATGAAAAAAAGGCAGAAATTTGTCATTTTCTTTTGTGATGTTCTCATTTAATAAGGAAGGCTGCATTTGATAGAAAAAAGAGAATGTGTCAGGGGAGAAAGACTATGCAAGGAAATTTGTACAATTACATAGGTCGTCAGATAACTTTATAATAGCTTGGTTATTCCTAGAGTGTAAAAGACAGAAAATCAAGATCAATTCTGCCTTTGAGCTACTGGGATCCTTCACATGTATGAAATGCTAAACGCACTCATTATACATAATTATTTCATTACTATCTAAATCATCTGTGTATTAGCTCCGATAACTGTGCACCCAAGGGAGTGCTGCAGCTTTTGGGGACTTCTGTCATTTCATACTGGAAATAAAAAAAAAAAAAGTGAAGAAAAGCAAGAAGCTTAGCTCTCAAGTATCTGCCAAGTGAACAAGAAAACAGAATATGCAACAACACTGCCTTAGTCTGAAAAGACAAACGAAACATTTCCCTGTTTGTAAAGCAAGATAAAGAGATGGAGTTTAACAGTCAGCTCCAAACTTCAGGTGACTTTGTTAGGTCTGAAATTAAGGACAATTCAGATGTCTGTACATGGAAATAGGAAGAAAAATCCCACTGACTGGAAAAGGTGTGAAATCCTACAGCAAATAAAAAAAAAAAAAAAAGGCATAATATTCCTTGACTTCACATGCCTAGGTATCCTGTCTAGGAAACCTGTATAGATCAAAAACAAAGTAAACACTTGAAAAGACTGATGTGTCACCTTGTCTGAGGCCATTTAGCACCCCTCTGTTACAGCATTCACAAAGTGAAATTCAAAGGTGGCCAGACAATCTGAGCAGAAAATGGGTCTAAAAGGCATCCTTCCCATGGAATCCTGCAGTGGCCCAAGACGGCTTAGAGAGGTTTAATTTAAACCTTTGTGCATCAGCATTAGTTAATCTGGCCATTAAACTTTAGAGTTATCCACTTCTGAATAGCTCTGCTCTTTAGGTGATGTGATGAATCAAACCATGCCACATTAATGGAAAGCTAATGATAGCAAGTTAACCTGTTTTTTTCACCTGGATTTCACTGCTGCATGCTTCCAATCAGTCTGTCAGCTCTGGCCATTTCCCAGGAGATGAATCCAGTCATTTGGACACTCCATCCCTGGTCTCAGCCTTTGATTAGTTTTTGGAACCCTCTTTACAACTTCCCAATTCTATCATCAGCAGAATATACTGAAATCCATCCCCCACTCTAGCAAAGGGTGGTATCAAAGCACCTAATCTTGGGTCTCTAGCAAACAATTTGTCATGTCCAGGCCAGCTGGCAAACAATTTCTCAGCATTCTTCCAGTGTCTCAGACTAAATTTAAGTTTTTCAAACAGAACCAATCCATTTCACCTATGCACAGGTTAGTGGACAGCAGAGGATTGTTTTTAACATACCTGTCTTCCTCACTCTCTTACTGTTTTATTTCCTTATGAAGAAATTTGACTGAAAAGTGCTGAACAGCACATTCAGTGAGCAAGAGACTGGGAGGATGTTTCACTGCTGCCTGGGGTCAACCCACCACAGGTCAAATGATTCAGAACCAGAAACAGCAATTCTGCCTCCTACATCCCAAGTGCAGCACTTGATGAGTTAACCAGTCTTTGCTTAAGAAATTACTCATGTGGGGTATCCAGTCAAGAGTCTTCTTCCTGTCTACAGTGGAAGCTTCAAGTATTTTGGGTCTTTGACTAAGAGATTTCAAACTGATATCCTCTAGAAAGCAACAGGCACAATTTAAATCATTTTCTTATTCATGCTCTGTTATTGTCAGCTGATACAATTCATCTTAAAATAATCTCCTACTTATGAGGATAAACAGGAGGAAATGTGGATGGATAAATTCCAGATTGGTCCTGATGCTCTGCAGTGCATGGTGGTGTTTACTCAGCAACAGATTCAGGAAAACCATGGCACCTTTAACCAGTGACCTTCTAGAAACCAGAACCCTATTAACACTTGACTTCCCCCCCCCAGTTAAAAGGTTTGGATTAATTTTTCCTGGCTATAGATGAAGACTTGAACATGCCCTAAAAATGCATACAAAGGAAGGAAGAACACTTTTCTCACTCTGCACACCCACACTTCCCTATGTAGAGGCCACTAGAATCCAGGGAACACAACTAAATGTAGGTAGCAATAGGTAAAGAACACTCAGTCCAGGTCTGCAAAACACTGGGCTCCAGACAGCACTGCCAGGATGGAAACATTCTTTGCTTTCACTGCAAATGAAATGGTGGGTGTCTGGTAATACATTTATCTCATGGAAAAAGGCAGTGACAGGAGAGAGAAATGTCCTTAGTCAGCTTTCCTGGAGTGCACCATGTACAGCCAAGACCATTGCCATATTGGATGGGGGAAAAGGAAGCCCCCCAAGAACTTGGGGTGTAACAGCCAATAACTGCAGAGGCCTCGAGTGCCTAAAGAATGGTGTGGGTGGGGAAAAACCTGACAGCACTGCCTTTGTACAGATAGTTCTGAAAAACACTCCCCTGGATTGCAATAAAAAGCTCAGCCAGCAGAGAATGGAGCATTACAGCTTTGTGGCTGCTATTTAATCTTAATTTGTTCCCTTTTGACCTAAGATGGTCTGATGGCACCAGAGGACAGTCCTTACCATCCTCCCTGGTTTCATCTCTGAATGGCAGAGGTTACATGCTACAAGGAAGAAGACACAAGGGTCAATTGTGTCCCTCTCTCCTTTCAGGTCTTTAGACTTCGAGCCACTCTCTCAAAAAATGTAGCTCTAGCCTTTGTTGGGTGAAGGCAGAATCCCAGTCAGAGAAGCAGCTGACTCTTGGAATACTTCCTGACCAGATAAGAGCAAGTGGCAAGAGGCAAGTTTGACTCAAGCTCCTACACAGCTGCAATAAATGAGCTGAGGAACAGCTGTATACTGCTAGCATTCTGGCCACACATCTGTCATGGATACACACAGAACAGCACATTCATAATCCATCAACTAAAAACTGACATGCTTTAATTGCCTTGATTTCAATTGTTTATATTAGTTCATAACTTCAGCTGTTTAGAGCAATATTTATTTGCAGGACCCTTCCCTCCGGGAAATTCTCATAGCAGGAGGATTTTCAGACACTGATGCTGGGATCTGAACAAATGCAGGCTTGAAGGAAATCAAGACAAATCAAATGTAGACCCCTAATGGTTGGGTTTGGGAAGTGGGAAGAACAAGGATGCAGAGAGTAGTGCAGAGCTGGTAAAGAGATGGATGTGAAAGGGATCAGAACCTGGAGGCTTTGAGTTCAACGTCTAAAGGGTTAAGAAAGACTGAAAGGGAACAAAATCAGGGAGATACAAACTGATGGATGAAATCAACCTTGGCAAAAGGAGGTAGAGAAAGGATATCACACAGACTGTGAGGACTGCAGCAGGAAGCAACAGTCCTGACAAAAGATTACCCCTCACTATTAGAAACTACCTGTGAAACCCACTGCTGCAATTTGTCAGTGTTTTGTTGAAAAGACAACAAACTTGGCTTGTTGTGCAAATGCATAACTGCACCTGATAGTCTGCAATTTTGTCTGGTGTTACTGAGTGCCTGGGACAAGCCTGCTTTGGTGTTCAGTCAGAAAGGTAGTGAGAAAATATGAAGAGATTTATTAGGTTGGATGAAAAGAATTATCTGGTATCTTGTCTCAGCACAGGAAAGAGCGCAGAAGTGTGGAAGGAGCACCAACCCACCAGATACAGACAGTACTTGTGCCAGTGGAGTGTCCCAGCTTCCAGCCTGCATCTGCATCCCTGTGTTTACAGCCCCCGATGGCTCCGTGATCTCCTCTAACTGCTTACTGCTCTTCTTGTACTTTCCATATACCAAAAAGCACGAGTTTGATACTTCAATTATGCATGGCATATAAAATATAGTATTTGGTTTAAATTTGCTTTATGAGTTTCAATGGCTGCCCATTGGCTCTTGTGTTATGAGAGGTGATGAATAATCACTCCTTATTTGCATTCATTTAGAGACCTTTATTGTGTGCTTGCTTCATTTGTTTCTTTTCCAAGTTCTAGTCCATTTAACTTTTCAACGTGGTGAATTCATTCCAACCTTTCTGTCACCTCATTATTCTTCTCTATCTTTTCTCCAGGTCTAAAATATCCTTGCCAGCTTGGAGAGGGACACCAACACCTTCTTAAAACTTGTCTCCCTTTCTCATTCTCGGTCAGAATTAGGTGGGCACTTCTGCAGAATAATCCATAACCATTTGAAACCTCTTGGAATAATTCAGCAAAACCCAAGCAGCATTTCTGCAGCTGCATACAGGTACCAGTACAGAATTAGCAACATGGAAATTTATTCACCATCTTTTGCACAGTGACTCATGGTGGTAAGCTCTAATTTTGCTGTTACTGAATGTTATTTTTATGATTTCTGACTTTTGCCACCTTGCTGTTTGTTCCCTGAATACCTAGAACAGAGATTCCTTTGATGATTTTTGCAAGACTCCATCTGAAACCTTCCTTATATCTCCCTAGCCTGCCTTTTGTTTTTAATCAGACATTAGTCCATGGAAGCAATGTCTCTTTTGACATTACAGCTTCATTTTAAAGCATGTATTAAAAAATCTTATCATAAGCTTTAGCGATATTTGCATATGGCACACCAGCCAGGTCACTCCTACCCATGTATCTTTGTCAAAACCTTTATGGATTTATAAGGCTTGATTTCCTCCCATAAATCTAGGTGCACTCCTTTCTAATACTACTAATTTTGTTCCTTATTATGGTTTTGGGGTGGGTTTTTTGGTGATTTTTTGTTTTGTTTTGGGGTTTTTTTTTGGTACAGAGGACATCCTTAATAATAATAAAACACAACATAAATTTAACTTCAAGGAGAAAAAAATATATATACAGCAAAACCAATTTGTATTTTGCTCACTAAAGGAAATGGGCGGGATTCTGCGTAAGAATTAACACATTACTAGAGAAATTAAAAGTACCCAAGAAAAAGAGGCACAACACAAGTTCAGACATGTAAGAATTTCTGAAGGCTTGACTAAAAGGCAGCACTGGTACCCCCAAAACATCATTTTGCATCAACATAAAACACCAAGTGCACACCCCTCCTTCTAATTGCCATGTTCAGTTCTCAACTGCAGATAAATGAATATAATCTCATACTCATTATTTTACAACAAATAGGAGTCCAACTCATTAATCAGATGAAACTTGCACTGATTTCAGTTGGCTCTTGGCTTCTGAAGCCTGCAGTAAGCAGCCCATCCTGTGTTACTTAGCTTTTGTCTCAGCTTTCCCAAGAACACGGAGAGACAGTTTATGAAGTAGAAAATTTGACATCATTTTTATCAATTCAAGCATTTTCAATGTGCAATTCTTTGCTCTGCTCCCTAGGTTTTATTCAACTTTTAATTGTTACATTTTCAACTCTTTTCCAGCTGGACACATTCACCCTTGGTATAACTGCTCCATAAGAGATGGGGCAGAACATAATGCCCACCTGATTTTTGCCTACTGTGCTAAGACAAGGGCTCGTTTGTGCTTTTCAGGAAGCTATTCATCAAGGGCAGGAGGCACTGCACTCCCCTGCACATGCACAATAGCTCTGCTCCTGGTGTTTTGCAGCAGGTGCTTCACATATTTCCTTTTGTACCTGACTAGATTTGCTGGCTGGTGAGCACTTGGAGACAGAATCAAAACTATGTCTTTACCCCATCTCTCTTGGAAGCACTGCTGCTGTTTTAACAGAAGGAAAACGTGTGTTGAACAGCAGTTTGTTGTCAACCACAAGGTAACTGGTTGTTTCAAGCACTTGCAGTAAAATCAGGGAGGACAGAATTTAATAAAAACCCCCAAAACCTTAACAAGAGATGTCACAACCATCTCCTGTCATTCCACAGCTCCCTGCAGACCTCTCTTTTGTTTTTAATTCTACAAGAGCAGGTTGAGCTCTTGAGGGAGCATCACCACAGCATTTTCCAACTTGCTCATTCAGAGAATTTCCCTTCACTATTCACTGACATTATATGTAGGGACATAAACAACCTTCCCACTAACTGCAGAACTCCAGCTACGAGGACAGGTACTTGTAGAGAAAGAAAATAAGACCAACTACTTAGATAATTGCTAAAAAAGGCAGCACCTTCAACACCTGGAATAGAGATGACTTTCAGGTCAGTGCCAAGAACTCTACCCTAAAAGCAGAGCTGTGGTTGTGAGCACTATCAGATGATGTCACACAACAATTAACTCTTTCAAGAGCTCCAGCTCTCACCTAGCACAAACAACATGAAAGAACAACCACATAAACCCCTTCTAAATTAAAGCAGGACATTGCATCACCCAAATAATAACTTAGAAAAGCAAGATGCACCAGAAATTCTTCGAGACAAGTACTGATCCCAGAGGTAAGTTATAAACCATTCAGATAGATCATTTTGAGACATGGAAGAGCCAAATGGCAGGGGCTTGACTCACCACCAGCTGTGCCACATGATCTCCCAAACCCCCTCGAGTGCACTGAGCAGTGTAATAGATCAAGTGCAGTACAGAGCCCAGATGCTGGAAGCCCAGTGGAGGGCTGATGTTTATGGTCTGATCCACTGATTGGACATAGCTAAGATGTACTCGTGTTATTTCATAGCTGGGGAGAGTGTCCCTGAATGCAAATGGTATTGCTACATATTTCATCCACACAGTTTCTTCGCTTTCTTTTTACAGAAGAGAAAGTAGCATCTTCTCTTTACCACAGTCACCTAAACTTAAGACAGATACCTAAAAAGGCAACCAGCAGACCCAGTCTGTTGTTGAACTTGTCTCCTGAACACTTGGTGTAATCCTTACTGCCATTTGTTATGCAACCTGGTGCTCCCTGCTTCACCAGGGCTGCTGGGAAACACCACCCACAAGGGGCGTAACCACAGAACCTTGAGCATGAAGCACCTGTTCATAGAAAGCTCCACATAGAAAGTGCTCCTCAGGTGCTCTCTAGAGCAGGCCTGCTCTCCTTCCCCAGCAGAGCATGCCCAGTCAGCTGCAGATGAGCTCAGGGACACTCGACACAACCAAATGGAGTGTGAATCCTACCACCACACTCCGAAAACAGAGGGCAAACAGCACAACACAGATTCTGCACTTCTGTGGCAAATTTATAACCATTTCCTTCACTCACTAGGAGAGATGACACACAGAGAAGAAGAGGGAACAAATGATGTTTTTGAGCAGATTCTGTTGAGACAGAGTTTGCACATACTTTTAAATCTAAATTTCGAAAAATTAATTAAATCTATCATTCAGCAGGTCCATCAAGAACTCTCTGCACTCTGCTCACTGTCATTGTTTTAAACTGTTATAAAGGAAAATTAAGTATCCATTGCCTGTCAAGCTAATTTCCAGTTCAAACTCAACAGTAGTATGGAGCATTGCTTCTAAACCCGTCAATCACCTTCTGTAACCCGAAGAAAGGCAAAAATTACTGGCACCAAAGGAAATTTCTTTCATTCTACACTCACTATCCAAAGGGGAAATGGGAGTTGAAGGTATCAAATTAGTGTCAGCAAACAAGTAGGCAAGGAAGAAAAAAACAAACAAACAAACAAACAAACCCTACAAAAACCAAACAACCAAACAAACAAAAAAACCAACAAAAAACCCCCAAACCCCAGTCAGGATTCCCTGCCTTTGTTTTCTATGTGGCCCACTGCTAACTCCCTGTCAGAGGTGCTGCCTGTCAACTCAAAGGGCATTAATTATACAAGTGAATAATCTTGCTTCACTTGAGCTTACAGAAGCAGGGTTTAAATATCGAACAAAAAATAATCTTCTTATTTTCCAAAATAAGTATTTTCTGACAAAGGAAGATGAGTTGGGAGTGGTTAAATTGTTTTATCTTGCTTCCATTGGCAGCTCCTTAGCTATCATTCATCTTCTCAGTAAAATTCAGGTTGGGAATCTCCAAGGAGAGCAATGAACCAATTCTTCTAAATTTAACCAAATAAATGTAGCCAATAAAGGACAAGCAGAATATTTGTTATTTTATATGTAAATATGCTGTATATAAAGCCATAAACTCTAAAACTGAGAAAATAACTATCTAGTCCTTCTATAACATGGGTTTCATCCCACATAGTTTATGCCTAGGTTTGTAAGTTGACAATTTATCTGAAGCATCAGCTTGTAACGTTAAAGCTGATTCTATCAACCTGTGAATTTCATGCAGCATCTTCTCACTCCTTAGCTCAATTTTGTGAAGTTTCAGTTAATAAAACTATTTCCATGGTCCAAATACTGCAGTTATTAGTCAGTTGACTTGTTGACCAGTGGGTAAAATGAGTTCTGACTCATTCAGTCCTCTTTGAACAAGAGCGCTCTGGACTCTTAGTGTGGAACTGTACTGCTTTCCACAGAAAGCCTCTAGCTTCTCCAAGTGTGCTAGGATATACAGGATTTTTTTTATAAAAAAGAAAAAAAAAATTGTTTTCATACTGTCAAGAGAGAAAAATGAGCATTCTAGATACCCCTCCTTGGGAAGATATTTCTATTCACATAATACAGCTCTGTATTTCATGTCTTTCACCTGACCTTGGTCTTCTGAGGCCTGCAGATGGGCACTGTGTATCTTTAGTCCACAGCTGTCCCCTCAGTTTAGCCATGAGAATGCAAATTAACATTTGTCCCTCTAGATGAAGCATATCCTCAGTGGAGACTGAAGTCGATGGTATTGTCTGCCTTTTGTTGCCCCATACAGTTTAAGCCTCACATTATTTCTCAGAGGTGCCCATTTTAGTGATTGATTCAATTAGGAGTGTGCTGTGGAGCGTACTCCTGTATCAACTGATCAACATCTACTGAGAAATTGCCTCTGTGATTAAAAACATATAAAAATAAAATTAAAAATAGCCAACACACACAAAGTTGGAACTTTCAGGCTTATTGAATCAGTTTTGCCACCTTTAAATACATATCCATGAAAACATCTCCAGGTGCTGTCAGTCTTATGGAAATTTGGGATGTATTGTGACTGATTATAATGCACATAGGTCTGAAAATGCTGAGATTTTTAGAAGATTAACACTATGAAGTGAAAGCAAATGGCAAATGTCCTTCTGGGGCAAACTGAATGAGACTGATGAATTCCAGTGCATCTTTCATGAGCCTTTCCATACCCCTTTTGCAAAGGACTCAGCCATGGAACAGTCACCCAACTGTCTCTCTAGAAACACTGGGGCTTTTGCTTACAGGAAGGAGGTTACTTAATTTTTATCAGGATAGTGTCTGTCATCTGAATAAAGTTGGTGTTATTTTCCACAGGAAAAATACAAGGCTAGCTTGTTTCTAGAAGGTAATACTGAAGATGGGGAGATTCAGAAGCATTTTTTACCTCTTCTTCCTATTGCAGTCCAGTGGAAAGTATGCACTGTTTTCGAGTTCCAAGAGAACAGGAGAAGAAAAAAGACAACCTTCTCCAATTGGCCAAAACAGTCAAACAACATTAAGAAAAGGAGAAAACCAAATATTTTACAAGAT
>VYZU01063640.1:6617-60562 GCA_013401355.1 Ceyx cyanopectus | reverse complement strand
AACACACATAAGAGGAATGAACAGCTAACGTACTGCTGGAAATCAAGTTAAAGAAGCGGAACTCTTTTGCTTCACACTGGTGTTCATGTTTAATATTAAGACCAATTATCTTCCTGTAATTCCTACTAGCTTACTGAAGCATCTGTAAAGAAGATTAATTTTCTTTACAATGGTGAGATGTTATGTGCTTTTGGTAAGGAAACTGACTTTATTTAAGTCAGTTGTTAGTAATACAACAATTATTTGATAATATTTCATTCACAATGGCATGCTTAAAATAGTTGCTGCCAATTCATTAAAAAAAATTTACTTGTTTCGAACATCCCTAAAGAAATATTTGTGTAATAAAAAAATTACATGACTGACATATTTGTTACCTATAACAAGTTCAAATATTCCTTGAATTTTTAAGCAATTTTGTAGAGGTTTATATTTAAATATTGAAACCTATTAAAATTGCCCGTAGAGATTTGTAGGAGAGGTTATCTATGGGCCTCTGCTAATTAATTATGATATATTTTACTTCAATGTCATTTGTCACTACTANACTCTCCCGTTGTCCATTGTCCTGAACAGGTTCAAAAATAAGAGTTTAACACTGCAGAATGGATCCTGAAACCAGTGGTAGGCACAACATCTGAATTGAAATAGTCATTTATATTAAAAAAACAAACAAACAAACAAAAAAAAAACCCAACCAGAAACCCCACAAACAAGCAAATGGAAAGTTTATGCTGCATTTAATTATGATGAGCTAAACAAAAATACACCACAGAGTTAACCTTATGATTACAGATATTTCAAGCATCCTAAAATATTCTGGTTAACTGATCACAGATCTGTAAGTCCTGCTCTGAAAGCTTATTATCTAAGATGTCTGCAAATATTTAGACATCTTTATAGCTTTACTACTGTGAGTAGTTCTACTGTTTTTGTGCATCTATTTTTGTAGGTGTTTTATGCCCAAAATTGTCATTACATGGTAAATTTACAACATGAAGAAGAAGGAAGAAAAACCCCAGAAGTTTGCTATGGTTGTTCAGAAATCATATGCTGATCCTTTTAGATGCTTTGCTAGAAATTTGCCTTTTAGATGCACATTGCTAGAAATTCCAATGATTAATTGGAAGATTGATGCCCTCATTCTTTGTAAACAGCATTCTGGCAGCAATAGTGAATTTTTCATATTCTTCTTTGGGAAAATGCTTTTCTATGCTCTAGAAGGAAAAATGGTTCTGTTCCTACAGTTTCTCAGTTGCTCAGTGTTCTTATTGCTATATCAAAGGCACTATTGGTTGTAACTGTAACTTTGTGTTACTGTCTTGAGCAGTAGAAAGCAGAGTAGCAGAGACTTAGCAGAGGTTAGTATTTTGTGACTTCATGAACATGCAAGACTTGATTTGGAACTTAATGCCAACCCTCTATATATCACGTTTCCTTTTAGCTCCAGCTCAAGGAAATCTTTAGTATTAAAAACATACAGTATTTGGGTGCTTGTTTGTTCATCTCTTAGTGTTGTGTGAAAGGAGGATGTAGTTCAGGTGGAAGGGGAACTGCTTGTACTGTCTCACAGGATGCTGTCAATGTCTGGCTGCTTTAGCTGCCTGTATGCTGAGGTTTCTGTAAGGAGCTCAACTCAGCACTCAGTATTTACCTGGCCCTCTACAGCCAGCAAGGTCTAACAAGGAGGTTTCTTCTTTGTGCTGCCATGTAAGTCTGCCCATTGCATTCCTTGGGTACTTTATTTCTTTATGTTAGTTATTTCCTTAACTCCTTCCTGTTTGTGCTGTTCCATTAAATCCTTAGAGAGGGAGCTTCAGTGTGTCTTAGAGCTGATGTGAGGGCAGTCCTCCCACCACCACAATACAGGTTTCTTGTTTCCCTTTGCATGTAGAATCGGCGAAGGTCTTTGAGGCCTCTAACCATCCCACAGCTCCAAGGCAGAACCCATGATGTGAGTGGTTTAGCTAGCTTTGTTTTGTTTGCAATCTGGATTGCAACTTCATACTTGGATTGATGTTATCTTTGGAGAAGAAAATGTAGATTGTTATACTAACAATGGGTAGACATTCATGCCACAAATGATGATGTGACCTATATTCTGTTGCTGTCCCCCACACAGAGCTGTTGTGCCTTTATTGGAAGCTCAGATGTAGAAATGATGGTGAGAACTGCCTGCAGGCAAAACTGCATATGTTTTGTAATGGTCTGGATTAGAGTTTGGAGTGGTGTGCCTTGAACTCCTGTGGTAGTGATGCTGCAGATACATTGAAATCAATAAATGAAGGGTTTTAATCTATTAAATATCAGAAGGTATTCTTTGTATAAGACATTTACTGCTATGTGCTATGTGTAATAGTTACTACAGCTGCCCAGCCTCAGTTCTCTGTTTGCTGCATACTTCAGCTCTCTGTGTTATAGAACTGCAATCAGTAGAGCTTGATGCATCAACAGCTCACATCAGCTGAGGTTTTGGTACCTAAAGAGATAGGATTAAACCCATCCTGCTGGTAGTGCTAAAATCTTCATCAGGGCAATGGTTAACAGTAGTGGTTAAACAGCTGACAGTCCATTGTTTTGATTACAGCCATTAATTTGATGCAATCTCCATTGCAGTGACATCATAGTCATTATTTCAGGCTCTTTCCAAATTTGAGAGCATAGTCATGTCATTACAAATTGTTTTCCTTTCATGTCTATGAAGATTTTCCTTGCAACCAGAAGAGTTAGAAACATGTTTCTGAATAAAGCTTAGATGTTGCAGCTGAATATTACACAGAGAGTGAACACTGCATCAAATTCTACTTCTGTGTTATCATGGAAAACACAAAACAGTGTTCAAAGGTTGCACAACAACTATAGTCTAAATGTGGTTTTGTTTTCTTTTTTTTCCCTGTTGAGAGACATACGATAAAAGGGCTGTGAGCTACCTAGACCTCAGAGTTGCTTAATAGCTTGTGGGAGGTAGCTACTTGCCAATTTTAGAGCATCGGTCTATCCGACTTAACCACATGTAGACTTACTGGCAGGTCTACTCAAATCAGTGGTGTAATTATTTACTTCTTAAAGGGAAAACAGGCTTACATTATAATGACCTTACAATAACTTTTAGTTTTATGTGGAGAAAAAATAAACAGTTGTCATTTCCTTGTTATTTTGAGGTTTAAGACTTTACCACAAAGGTTTTAAATATTTACTAACTACTATGTTCTCTGAAATTTCTCTGTTTAAAAATACAATGAATTTGTTCAGGGAAATCTTTATGCTGCACCAAGCTTCACAATCTTGATTATAGGACATTATAAATGACAGTCTTTTTCCTCCATTTTTCTTGATATTACTTAATTCATTCAAACTGTTTATTACTTTTAGTGTTTTAGCTGCCAACTAAAATGTCAAAATACAAAGGCAGTTTTTTATATATGATACAGTCATGTTCCTAGAACAAAAAAAATACTTTGGGCATTGGAAGAAGAAATAAGTTTACGAGTGTCATATGTGAAAAATAATTTGTCAGAATATTCCCTGAGACATAAACTGTGTTGATATTAGGGATACTGAGTATAGTGTTTACTTATTTCTCTTTTGTTAATGTTGTTATTTTTTTTAATGTGACCTAAAGAGGATAAAGTGTTCTCATTTAACCAAGTACTAATTGCTCTGTTTTTCCTACTTTGCCTGACACCAATGATTAATAATTCCATTTTTCCTTGCACACCTTTTTGTTTATTTCCAGTCATTACTCTGCAATCTTGGAATATTCAAAGGACATAAAAAAGAGATGAAGCAGTAATTCAGCTATTGCAAAGGCAGGAACGGATTCTAGGACATTAGTACGGCACTAATGGTCTGGCGGAGCCGGCTCTTGGAGCAATTAACTTTGGAAGGGTATTTGTAAAGCAAGAATTGCATCACTTCAAATTCCAGTTTCTTCTCAATGTATGGCCCCTGAAGCTAGTCTCAGCAGTTGAGCTTTGTCCTGGGAAATTCTACCATTCCATCCCTTTTTATTTCAAATCAGAATAGAAAGTTGGTTAGTTTTTGGGTTTGGTTTTTGGTTTTTTTTTCTTTGCAGAGCTTCCTGTTCAGTGAGGAAGAGTTTTGTCTTTGAAACACTGGAATGCTTTGTTTTCTTTGGAAATCTTGAAATGAAGCTTTTCAATGTTCCCAACATTTTGAACTATTTCATTCTGATTTGACCTTAACCTTTGTTATCCCAAATTGCTGCAGGCCTGGCATGTAGTCTTGCTGCTGGTGCACTGAATGACGTTGGCCTCCTAGAGGTAATGCATTTCCAAGATCCATCAAATCAGTTAGATCAGATGACAGATTACAGAGTTTAAGATAAGACCTTGGATTCAGTCATTTTAATCAGATGTGGCAGAGAAGATGTCACTGTACTCCAGTTGGAGGTTAATGCTCAAAAAGCTTAGACTATGGGAAAGTGTGAGAGCTTCCAAATACCTCTGTGACAAGTAAACCAAGTTTTGGACAGTTTGTCTGATTCTGACCTCTAGCAGGCAAGGAATACTCATACATGTTTTGCCAGCTCTGCCATTGTTGTGATGGTACCTCTAAGAGGAAAACAGGAGCCCTAGCAAGATACATGATCAATCACAGAATCACAGAATGTTGTGGGTTGGAAGGGACCTAGAAGATCATCTAGTCCAACCCCCCTGCCTGAGCAGGATCACCTAGACCAAGTCGCCCAGGAACAGATCCAGGCGGGTCTTAAGTGTCTCCAGCGATGGAGACTCCACAACCCCCCTGGGCAGCCCGTTCCAGAGCTCTGTCACCCTCACTGAGAAAAAGTTCTTTCTTGTGTTGACCCTAAACCTCTCGTGCTCCAACTTGCACCCATTGCCTCTCATCCTGTCATTGGATGATGTTGAGAAAAGTCTGGCTCCATGATGGGGGAAGAAGGGCAGGCATATAATAGTAGCATCTCAGATAATTTAAATCATTTGCCAAGTACACCTGTTCTCAAGATACTGTTGGATGGAAATGTTGTTTTCTGTGCTTCTCTCCTTATATGTAAATGAGAGCCCAGTAGCTCAAGCTAAAGTACCAGAGTACCAAAAATAAATTTTTAGTTCTGTTTGACTGTCTAGTCTGTTTTAGACAAAGATGAAATTAAGGAAAAATAAAAAACTCAGTAAATTACTGAACTGGCTGTTAACATGTCTTAGCATGAAGAACTTCACAATTTTTCAAATACTGTGCTATAGATAGGATATAAACAGTATTTGTAAATTATAGAATTAAAAACTTAAACTTCAAAAACTGTATGCCTTCCATTATCCCATGACAATGCATAAGCAAAGGCTCCCCTCCACGAGGAATGGTGAGTGTGGTCAGACTGCCGTGCCCTAGCTGGTGGACTTCCTCCAGTGCTCCTTAGCCAGACTGGTGGTAGTTCTCCAACCACTCCTTTCAGCCGAATCAGCAGCAGCATATTAATTTTATAAATGAATAAACAAAGGCATTGAGAACTTTGAGAGCTGGTGTCAGGAGCACCTGTGTGCTGTTTGCTTTCAAAAGCTGAGTTTAGTAATGAAAAAGAAATGCTAAAAGAGAATGTTGGAACATTTTTCTTTTTTTATTTTTTAATGTATGTAGATACTTTTTTTTTTTAATCTATAAATTTTTAAGTCATTAAACCTAATATTTCTCATGTTCAAGAGTTTGCGCATTTTCAAAATCTTCCATAAAATAGTACAAAGAAACTTACAATTATATAAAGCATATGTACTCTGCTTGATCTTCTCTTAGTCTGGATAATAATCATACTGTTAATTCCTGAAGTGACAGGTGCCAAGTATGTAATAGCAAAAGCTGATGAAGACAATGATAGTAGCCCTTTTTGTAGTGATCTAGTGTAATGGAGAGATGCAGCTGTTGTTAAGCTGTAGTTTCTCAACAGGTAAGGCTCCTTCAGACTGGAGATGGGTTTCAAAACGGAAAGTGGAAACTTCCTCCTTTGCTTTTGTCATGATATATTCTCAGTTTGTTATCCAAGATGCGTGAATTGAGAATCATGTAGCCCCAAATATCACTGTGTGTTTAGGCATTTCAGTATAGGTCAAGTATATGCAGTGTACTAAACTGGAAATTGTGGGGTGGGTGGTTGTTTTGTTCTTGGTAATAGAAAATGATGGTCATCTTGGGTGGGGAAAGTAGATATATTTTTATGCGGAGCCCAATACTAACAAGTAAATATTGACCTTGGAGTGGTAATGTCAGGTTACCATTCTATTTCATTGTAGGAATAAGTAAAAGGTAAATGTTTGCTTTTTAGTTGCTGTCTCTGGAGCTTTTAATACAATTCTGTTTAAAATTCATATCTTAGGCATTTTTTTAACAGAGAAAAGTCAACAAAGACAACAGCAATTCAAGCTTCCCTTAAGGCTTCGCCATGGTGCAATGGCCCATCCTGGCAGAATAACTTCCAGTGCTCTCCTTGTTAGTGTTTGTTATACCCTCAGCTACTAGTATGGCTGTCAGCTGGAAGGAATTTTAGTGGTGGTTTTTCTAATAGGCACATCAGTTCAATTGGAAATTGATTTCTGCCTCAAAAGACATCACTTACCAGTGACTTGTGGCCATTATTATGTTTTTTGTTTCTGCTGTTGTCTTATAGGGGATTAATTCAGAGTCCTAGTGCTTATTCTATAGATTCCTGCCTGCCTTTTTAGTTACCTGGATTATAAAGAATGACTGAACAAAGTTTGCCTTTGACAGAACTGAGTTTGATTACTTTTAGACTTACTCTACATATAGAAATGGGATGAATTTTGAGTGTGCCAGTCACAATTATGGAAGATATTCCAAGTATATTACCTTATTAGACACACTTTTTTCCTAATCACAAAATAAAAAAACCAACAGTGAATGGTCAATCATCTTTGCAGCTATTGTGAGTGATTTTCTGTAACTTTTGACAGAAGTGGAGTTTTATTTTAGGTGACTTAATCATGGACTTCTGGTAGGAGTGAGAATAATGATAGAGTATGGTCTATGACCTTGTCCTGTCCCCCAATTAGTTGAAGTGAGTCAGANTTGAGAAAAGTCTGGCTCCATGATGGGGGAAGAAGGGCAGGCATATAATAGTAGCATCTCAGATAATTTAAATCATTTGCCAAGTACACCTGTTCTCAAGATACTGTTGGATGGAAATGTTGTTTTCTGTGCTTCTCTCCTTATATGTAAATGAGAGCCCAGTAGCTCAAGCTAAAGTACCAGAGTACCAAAAATAAATTTTTAGTTCTGTTTGACTGTCTAGTCTGTTTTAGACAAAGATGAAATTAAGGAAAAATAAAAAACTCAGTAAATTACTGAACTGGCTGTTAACATGTCTTAGCATGAAGAACTTCACAATTTTTCAAATACTGTGCTATAGATAGGATATAAACAGTATTTGTAAATTATAGAATTAAAAACTTAAACTTCAAAAACTGTATGCCTTCCATTATCCCATGACAATGCATAAGCAAAGGCTCCCCTCCACGAGGAATGGTGAGTGTGGTCAGACTGCCGTGCCCTAGCTGGTGGACTTCCTCCAGTGCTCCTTAGCCAGACTGGTGGTAGTTCTCCAACCACTCCTTTCAGCCGAATCAGCAGCAGCATATTAATTTTATAAATGAATAAACAAAGGCATTGAGAACTTTGAGAGCTGGTGTCAGGAGCACCTGTGTGCTGTTTGCTTTCAAAAGCTGAGTTTAGTAATGAAAAAGAAATGCTAAAAGAGAATGTTGGAACATTTTTCTTTTTTTATTTTTTAATGTATGTAGATACTTTTTTTTTTTAATCTATAAATTTTTAAGTCATTAAACCTAATATTTCTCATGTTCAAGAGTTTGCGCATTTTCAAAATCTTCCATAAAATAGTACAAAGAAACTTACAATTATATAAAGCATATGTACTCTGCTTGATCTTCTCTTAGTCTGGATAATAATCATACTGTTAATTCCTGAAGTGACAGGTGCCAAGTATGTAATAGCAAAAGCTGATGAAGACAATGATAGTAGCCCTTTTTGTAGTGATCTAGTGTAATGGAGAGATGCAGCTGTTGTTAAGCTGTAGTTTCTCAACAGGTAAGGCTCCTTCAGACTGGAGATGGGTTTCAAAACGGAAAGTGGAAACTTCCTCCTTTGCTTTTGTCATGATATATTCTCAGTTTGTTATCCAAGATGCGTGAATTGAGAATCATGTAGCCCCAAATATCACTGTGTGTTTAGGCATTTCAGTATAGGTCAAGTATATGCAGTGTACTAAACTGGAAATTGTGGGGTGGGTGGTTGTTTTGTTCTTGGTAATAGAAAATGATGGTCATCTTGGGTGGGGAAAGTAGATATATTTTTATGCGGAGCCCAATACTAACAAGTAAATATTGACCTTGGAGTGGTAATGTCAGGTTACCATTCTATTTCATTGTAGGAATAAGTAAAAGGTAAATGTTTGCTTTTTAGTTGCTGTCTCTGGAGCTTTTAATACAATTCTGTTTAAAATTCATATCTTAGGCATTTTTTTAACAGAGAAAAGTCAACAAAGACAACAGCAATTCAAGCTTCCCTTAAGGCTTCGCCATGGTGCAATGGCCCATCCTGGCAGAATAACTTCCAGTGCTCTCCTTGTTAGTGTTTGTTATACCCTCAGCTACTAGTATGGCTGTCAGCTGGAAGGAATTTTAGTGGTGGTTTTTCTAATAGGCACATCAGTTCAATTGGAAATTGATTTCTGCCTCAAAAGACATCACTTACCAGTGACTTGTGGCCATTATTATGTTTTTTGTTTCTGCTGTTGTCTTATAGGGGATTAATTCAGAGTCCTAGTGCTTATTCTATAGATTCCTGCCTGCCTTTTTAGTTACCTGGATTATAAAGAATGACTGAACAAAGTTTGCCTTTGACAGAACTGAGTTTGATTACTTTTAGACTTACTCTACATATAGAAATGGGATGAATTTTGAGTGTGCCAGTCACAATTATGGAAGATATTCCAAGTATATTACCTTATTAGACACACTTTTTTCCTAATCACAAAATAAAAAAACCAACAGTGAATGGTCAATCATCTTTGCAGCTATTGTGAGTGATTTTCTGTAACTTTTGACAGAAGTGGAGTTTTATTTTAGGTGACTTAATCATGGACTTCTGGTAGGAGTGAGAATAATGATAGAGTATGGTCTATGACCTTGTCCTGTCAGTGTCAATAAACCAGACTATACATTCAGATTTCAAACAAATTAAAGTTTCTGTCAGTAATCCTGGGGTGATATCCACAACTTCCTTGACAGGTGTATTGAGACGAAAAAGCCTCTAAAAACTTCTTTGGAACAATACTAAAAGATAAAGCTATCTGAAGGTGAAGGGGTTGTAATGAGGGTGGATCCCAGCACGGTGAGGGCAGCAAATAGTGATCTGCAAAACGATCAACAATAGTAATGCCAAAAGCAATGGTGGGAGGATGTTAATGTCTTGACACAAACACATGGTAACCAGCAGCAAACCATGAGTAGATTTTGTGTGTTGAGCTAGTCAGGAATTGTTACATTTGTATAGAGTGTTTGTTTGCTAAGCTTTATGGTCAGCTTCATTACTCTTCATTTTATTCATTATTATGTCACTGAGCAGTAACTTGTTAAAAGATTAAAAGTTCCAATTGGTTGCTCATGCCTAAGGTATGCAAATGCATTGCAGGCCTGGACCTTCTCCTGCAGGGGATCCAGGTGGTGGGCTCAGTGTCTCCTATACAGTGCAGCATTAAGTACCTCTTGCAGTGTATTAGTAAACATCAGGTAGTACCCACCACTATGGTACACACTTCAGAATACTTATTGCTTGTTGGTTTCCATAACNGAACATTTTTCTTTTTTTATTTTTTAATGTATGTAGATACTTTTTTTTTTTAATCTATAAATTTTTAAGTCATTAAACCTAATATTTCTCATGTTCAAGAGTTTGCGCATTTTCAAAATCTTCCATAAAATAGTACAAAGAAACTTACAATTATATAAAGCATATGTACTCTGCTTGATCTTCTCTTAGTCTGGATAATAATCATACTGTTAATTCCTGAAGTGACAGGTGCCAAGTATGTAATAGCAAAAGCTGATGAAGACAATGATAGTAGCCCTTTTTGTAGTGATCTAGTGTAATGGAGAGATGCAGCTGTTGTTAAGCTGTAGTTTCTCAACAGGTAAGGCTCCTTCAGACTGGAGATGGGTTTCAAAACGGAAAGTGGAAACTTCCTCCTTTGCTTTTGTCATGATATATTCTCAGTTTGTTATCCAAGATGCGTGAATTGAGAATCATGTAGCCCCAAATATCACTGTGTGTTTAGGCATTTCAGTATAGGTCAAGTATATGCAGTGTACTAAACTGGAAATTGTGGGGTGGGTGGTTGTTTTGTTCTTGGTAATAGAAAATGATGGTCATCTTGGGTGGGGAAAGTAGATATATTTTTATGCGGAGCCCAATACTAACAAGTAAATATTGACCTTGGAGTGGTAATGTCAGGTTACCATTCTATTTCATTGTAGGAATAAGTAAAAGGTAAATGTTTGCTTTTTAGTTGCTGTCTCTGGAGCTTTTAATACAATTCTGTTTAAAATTCATATCTTAGGCATTTTTTTAACAGAGAAAAGTCAACAAAGACAACAGCAATTCAAGCTTCCCTTAAGGCTTCGCCATGGTGCAATGGCCCATCCTGGCAGAATAACTTCCAGTGCTCTCCTTGTTAGTGTTTGTTATACCCTCAGCTACTAGTATGGCTGTCAGCTGGAAGGAATTTTAGTGGTGGTTTTTCTAATAGGCACATCAGTTCAATTGGAAATTGATTTCTGCCTCAAAAGACATCACTTACCAGTGACTTGTGGCCATTATTATGTTTTTTGTTTCTGCTGTTGTCTTATAGGGGATTAATTCAGAGTCCTAGTGCTTATTCTATAGATTCCTGCCTGCCTTTTTAGTTACCTGGATTATAAAGAATGACTGAACAAAGTTTGCCTTTGACAGAACTGAGTTTGATTACTTTTAGACTTACTCTACATATAGAAATGGGATGAATTTTGAGTGTGCCAGTCACAATTATGGAAGATATTCCAAGTATATTACCTTATTAGACACACTTTTTTCCTAATCACAAAATAAAAAAACCAACAGTGAATGGTCAATCATCTTTGCAGCTATTGTGAGTGATTTTCTGTAACTTTTGACAGAAGTGGAGTTTTATTTTAGGTGACTTAATCATGGACTTCTGGTAGGAGTGAGAATAATGATAGAGTATGGTCTATGACCTTGTCCTGTCAGTGTCAATAAACCAGACTATACATTCAGATTTCAAACAAATTAAAGTTTCTGTCAGTAATCCTGGGGTGATATCCACAACTTCCTTGACAGGTGTATTGAGACGAAAAAGCCTCTAAAAACTTCTTTGGAACAATACTAAAAGATAAAGCTATCTGAAGGTGAAGGGGTTGTAATGAGGGTGGATCCCAGCACGGTGAGGGCAGCAAATAGTGATCTGCAAAACGATCAACAATAGTAATGCCAAAAGCAATGGTGGGAGGATGTTAATGTCTTGACACAAACACATGGTAACCAGCAGCAAACCATGAGTAGATTTTGTGTGTTGAGCTAGTCAGGAATTGTTACATTTGTATAGAGTGTTTGTTTGCTAAGCTTTATGGTCAGCTTCATTACTCTTCATTTTATTCATTATTATGTCACTGAGCAGTAACTTGTTAAAAGATTAAAAGTTCCAATTGGTTGCTCATGCCTAAGGTATGCAAATGCTTTGCAGCTCCAGCAGTAATTTACTGACATTCTGGCAATTTGCACTTAAATAGTTTCTGCATGCACATATCCACATAAGCACAGAGTAAATGTGTAATTTTTTTAAGGAACCCAGTGTTATTAGATCTTGGTGTAAGGACTTGATCCTACAGTCTTGATGAACACAAAAATCCCTTTTAGATCTTTGGAACTAACCAGTTTAAAATGTCTGCAAGATAGATCTTAAGAGCATTGGGTTGTTTTTCAAAACTAAACCCAAACATTTAAAAGGCCGAATCTATATAAAATCCTATAACATCCGAGGTGCAAGTTAGGTCAGAGTTTCTTTAGATGCAGACATGATTTTCTCAGAAGCGGTTTTTCAGATAGGTTGTGCATGTTTGTATACATATGTGCAAAAATACACATAGATGCACACACAACTGTAAGGGTAGAACTTTGTGCTTGTGGCTTTGTGTATATATATATATTTATATATATTCAGGCATAGAATTTTCAATTTTTGCACTCAACACGTAATTCTTATTTGCATACAGCTTTACAAATATTGCTTGTGTATAGCAATAATTCTTTTCTTATAAAGTTTTTTTTTTATACCAGACTACTGTACCATCAAGTCTGGTATGAATACTCACATTTTGAAGCTTTATAGGCAGCAGTCCTGTGAGCAAAAACTTGCTAAACTCCATCTTGAAGATCAGAATCAAGCGTCAGACATTCAGAGTAATTATACTCTCCATAGAGAACAGGTATTTCCTCTACCAGATATGTAAAATCATATGATACTACATGAATTCAATAGTATATGGCTGGTATGAGACTGTAGCCTTTTCTTACTAAGTTAAATTACAGATTTGGCCATAAAAGGAGATTTTTCAAAACTCACAAAGTGATTTTATAGCTTAGTTACCCCTTACACAGGCACAAGGTATTCCTCTCTTTCAAGTTAAAAAAAAAACCCAGCCACTGTCATTTAAGACTAGACAGAGGTTGTATCTTTTAAGAGTTTTGGAGATTAGAGGCAAAGGTGTATCTTTGAAAAGAAATAAAATAATTTAGTTTCATTTAAAATCATTTAGCTTCATGACTTTAAGTTTTGGAAATCGTGAAGTACATTTGTAACAGTTATTGTATAATCATGTACAGTACTGTTTGTATACAGACATGGGATGAAGTCCTGGCATGTGCATCCTGTAATGGTAAAAGTAGGAGGTAAAATGGAGTAAAGAAACCTGAATGATTCAGGTGTTTTATCAAACTTTACAGACAACAGAAAATGTTTAAAGACTTTGAAAAATCATTTTGTGTAAGTAAAACCTAAATTACACAGGAGAGAGCAAAAATTACGTAGATTGTGCATGCCACCACTTATGGTGTTACTTCAATAATCTACACTGGAAGAAATGGCTTCCAAATCATCAAATAGACAAGAGTGCTCAATTGATGTGAAAAATTATTAAACAGTTATTAATTTAATGAGGATTTCTTTAAACACACATTTTTTAAAATGAATGAGAGAAAAATTGTTTGTTTTCAGAGAGATAAGACTTATCCTTTAGAATGATTTTTATTTGAATAATCATCTCATTTTATTTTAATTAGGGCAAATTAAAAAAATCAAGCAAAACTATGTATAGAAAACAGGTGAACAGTCTTGGAGAACTGATAATGGAGAAATTTCTTCACTGTCTACCAAAATATTTTTTTTCTATAACTCAGACATGTAAACTCTGAAATTAATTATTAGCTAATAGAGATGTGTGTCATATTTTTAATATTCTTTCCTGGAGAAAAAAATATAAAGTTTTCAAAAGTTACTAGAACAATTAGCAGCTTGTTAACTGTTCCTGAGGTTGTGGGGAAATTTGCAGAGAATTGTAGTATCCTACAAAAAAGGTTAATTTATCTCAAAAATCCTAAGGAAATATGAAGAGGGAAAATGCTATTGCTTGATACTTACTAGTTCTTACACTGGATATCCAACTGAAAATGTTTTGCCACTTTTTATTAGCACAATATTTCTTTCTTGCTCTAGAAATAATTTGCTTATAAGCATGATAACCTAATGACATGTGATAATTTAGCTTTAGAGGGATGAGCAATATCTTTTTATTTCACCACTCTTTTTTTCTCAAATTTATCATTCATTCTGATTTAAAATGTTCCCTTTTTCTCCAGTGCTGGTTTACACAACGGCACATTCTCTATAGAGGCACTTTTGGGAAGTGAATCTGCGCTTGTTATAAGGTTGCAACAAAATGAGAACAAGGTGCTTCATTTTGTGACTTCTTACATTGTTTCAGCTTTCTGGAGTGTCTCTTGAATACTCATATTTTCAATGAGTGAATGACTTTGCTCTGAGGACCAGAGCCTGTAGTAAGCTTGTTACGTATGTTTCTCAGAGTGTGATACTTCTTTATGATCTATTGTATTTCCCAAGGTTATGTTCACCTTTTTTCTAGATTAGCTGATAACCCTAAAAATAGATAGCGGATTTTTATCAGTAGATACAGAAGTTTGTAGTTTCTGAATGATAAAGTTGGTTTCTTTCTTTTTTTTTTCTTTTTTTTTTTTTTTTTGGTTGGTTGGTTTTGTTTTGTTTCGTAGTTCAAGTGGTTTGCTTTTTTTTTTTTTTTTTCCCTTTACCCTGCATAATAATGGTTTGGAAAAGAAGGTATAAATTGCAAGACCTGAGGCAGTAACAAGGAAAGACAACATTCTAACATCTTTTTCATTTGTCAGTTTCTCCTTTTGGCCTACAGAGGCAGAAAAGATGGTCTCCCCAGGATGTAAATCCTTTCCCTCTGATAAACTCAGAGATCATTCCACATAAGCTAACAGTGACTGGCAGGGGATAAGCTGTTCCAGGTTAGATGAGAACCAAGCACTTTCTTTTTACTGGCATGTAGAATAACTATTGAAATCCTGAAGTCAGATGTGAAAATGCCAGGGATTTTTTTGAAACCAGGATAAAGCCCTCAGGGATTTGTGGCAAGAAATGATTCTGCACTGGTCAGTGAAATACCCTGAAAAGTCTCAATGGTCTTCTGCATATGTATTTTCCATTTGTCTATGAGCAGAATATTTCAGAAGAAGCTAAACCAGAAATATCTCTGCCATTTATTACCATGAAAAATAACATAAAGGAATGTGAAACCACTGGAGAGTTCTGAGAGCTGAATGTCCAACCAAGTTGTGATTTGAAGTTCACAATCAGGTAGATTTCTAAGATGGTCTGTTTTATCCTTATTCTTTTTTCCTACATATAATTATTTATGACTAAGAACTGGAGGCCACAATTTCTCTCATTTTTATGTACTGATATAATTATTCAGCTGCAATTACAGGCAGTGGGTTAGATTCAGGAAAAGAGAAAGCATTTGGTGTTTGTAAGGAATCACTTATTTTAAGTAAACCTTTCAGAAATGCACTTTTTATTTTAAAAAGAGCTATAGAAGAGTAATGTAATACAGTCAGATTAATTGGTCCTACTTCCATGTTATCACTTTCCGTCATCAGTAGAAGCAAAAATTCCTGTATTTCTTTCCTCTTGTTCTGCTTTACTTTCTCTGCCATTTCTTTCCATCTTACACACACATATATTGCACCTTTTCTTTCTCACACAGAGATGTCCTGGCTTTTAGTTTTCCAACTTTAAATTGATTAGAACACATTAATGTTTAAATAAGTGTCACATATCCTTAACCAAGCACTAAAAGGTTGATAAGGCTTCATGGTGTAAAGTCTGATCCAAAACTCAGTGAGAAGAATTTTAAAAATGTGGGCTGCCCTTCATTAGCCCTCATGATATCTCTTGACAGGCAATGTGTGCGTACGTGGCCATGCCAGGCCAGGGCAAGACCAGCTGCCATGCACCATTTACCCTCTGTCAGCAGCTTCAGTCAGAGCCCGGGCAATACTGTACACACGAGTCTGTCATGCGTCAGCATCAATTAGGCTCAGTTTGCTGCACTTGGGAAAAGCAACAGCCATACTATTAACCATTTTTCTTCTTTCCTCCCCCCTGCCATCCCCATTTGACTTTCCAAGCAAAGTGTTTGATTTGGCAGAAGTGTTTTCATAGTCTTGCAAACAATTATTGCAGTTTGTTTTAAAAGAACTCACTATTTCAGATGAGTTGGTTTTACTGCAAGAAATTGGATTTATTGGCACTGTTGTTTAAGTGGCGAAGTTAGGTGGAACCTGTGCTCTTACAGCCGTTCTAATTTTCCCTTTCACTTTTTATAAAGTGTTGATGTCTGCCTGTCTGTATGCATATGTATAGACTTACATGTATACCTATGCACGCATTGATAATTATAGTAAACTTTAAACTTATCAGAAGGGCAAGGTACTAAAATATTTCACGAAAAGTTTATCTTCTGACTTCTTTGCATTAACTACTCAATGTGTTTTCAATTTTTTCAATTGTAGATATGCCTTTGCATCATTGTTTCTCAGAGTATTGTTGTTTGAAGAGCAGGGCTAAAATTTCCCCAGCTTTGTGAGAAACCAACATGTGTGGTCATGCCTAAATTTGACTCGCTATTTAGTGGCTTCTCACCGCTATTATGGAGGGGGTGGGGAGCAAAACGACCACCCATGGTGTGTTCTCCTCGAGTCGCACGGTGAGCAAATGAGTTTGCTGATGTGCAGTGAGTGTTAAGAGAACAACGTCTTCTGGCAGAGTTTTCAAGCACTTCCCTCCTTCCCCCCTTCCCCAAATTACAGCTTCTTCCTCTGTATAAGTATAGAACACACATGACTATTTATATAATGAAAGAGCTACTGTGTACTTTAATGGACAGTTAAAGACATTTTCACAGGTCTGTATCCACATGGGATTTCTAGGGACTTACAGGCCTGGTCAGTTTGTAAAATTGTGATAGCCCAAGAGACTGTTGTCAGATGTTGGTAACAAGACAGTGTTTGAAAAGAATCAAAACAATATAAATCCTGTGAGATCTGTGGCAGCAGGATGGGCTCTAATGGAGAGGAAGACAGGGTCGTCCACCACACAAGAGAACAAGGAGAAGAAAGTGTTTTTTCTCTTTCAAGCTTGCAGCACCAGCAGGGGTAAGCAGGTTTCTAAAAAGAATCTCATCAGCGGATCAATCCAGTGTAACAGATGGAGCGCACAGATATTTTCTATCAGATTTCCATTGCATGTGGCAAACAAATACATTGTTGCAACTGTTAGCAGCAAAACTTTCCTTTTTTTTAAACATCCTAATTACCAAGAGTTGAAAAGAGCTGTGGGTTAATGATTTCCTAACAATAACTATAGGGGGTTTGGCGGATGGTAACTTCCCCAAGGAATACATTAGCAGGAGATACAAAGTCACTGAGCATCTTGAATGGAAGGGTTTGGATCTGCAGAAATAACTGCCTATAGCGGTGCATTTTGAAAAGTGGAAATTTTCCTAGGAGAGAGAGTCTTGACTGGATCTTCATCTGCTGTAATTGGCAGGTTTACACTGCAGACAGTGGGGGCAAACCAGTCCATACCAGCTCAAAGTTTTGGGCTTTGTTGTCTTTATAAAAACATTTGCAAGACAAAGATTTGGAAGGGTTGGGAACGATTCGGTGTGTATACACAGTTACAGCCATAAGAGGCACAGTGTGAGGCTATGAATTAATTTCCGTGTTATTAATATTGCTGTTAATTTTGTTAAGTCTTGATGCAAATATCATAGAATCACAGTATGGTTTGGCTTGGAAAGGACCTTTTAAAGATCACTAGTCCAACCCCCAGATATGTAACAGGTCTCTCAGCATCTTCTGTATTGTTTCATTAATCCTGGAACAGAAAGAAGAGAGTCAAGTGATAGCTCTGCGACTGACTGCATGGCACTCAGTGTTGGTGTGAATGCCATAGGTTTAGAAGTGATGCATATCATGGATTAAATGGTTAAGCTCTTAACAAGAGCATAAACCACAATTTTTGTAAGTGACATTTGTTGGGCTGAGTAAATACATAATTAATAACTAAAAGACCATGGTTTAGTTACCCTTTAGTTACAGAATGTACCTCAGATGTATGGCCAGGTCATTTAAAAAGTTTCTCTAGGCTCAAACAAACCAAGTAGCTAACAGGGTGGGTCAGTTCTCTGAACTAACAGGAACAGGATTAGCCAGGTTTGAAGGCATAGCTCAGTTGCCAGGCACACAGATCTGTGGCTCTTTGAGATGACACATCTCCTGTCCTTCTGCCAATCCAAAGGAACACAGATCTCCTATTCCATCCTTTATAGATAAAGCTGGCTTCATGATGATGACTTGAATAATATTGTCTCTCACATGGCTGTAGAGACTAGGGAAAATTAATCAAGTCTTGGATTTATTTAAAATGGATGTGTTGGACTAAAGTTGTCCAGAGAGGTTGTAATTTCTATATCTATGGAGATATTCAAAACCTCTGGGAAACATGCTGTAGATGACCCTGCTTGAGCAGAGAGGTTGAACTAGATGATTTCAAGATATCTTTTCCAACCATTTTTCAATATGTCTCTGATTCTGTGAGGATCAAAAGTGAGTGTAATGACAAAGCAATTAAAAATGCACATTCAGTTCTTTGTCTTTCAGGTGTGCAGAAATGGGATTCACCCAGACAAATGGGTTATATTTTCAGGAGTTGTAGCTAAGTGCTATGTTTTTTTATGACAGATCTGTTCACCAGTTCTCTTAATTTTCTTAAAACCTTTTGCAACATAACAAATGTAGAATATGAAAAAAGACTGACTCCAAGTTTAAGATAACGTGTCTCAGACGGTGGTATTTCAGTTCTGTGTCTAACATGAAGTTTATTATGGGTATTAATGAAGCTGCTCAGTCTTTCTGTGCCTCAACTGAATTTCCCAACTGATCAAGGAAGCTGTTTAAGGCAGGAACTAACTATCTATTGTATAGTTAACCTAATGAGACCGAATGACTGCAAATACATGTCACTGATGAGGTTTGAGAGTGATTCTGGTCCAAAGAAACCAAGTGTCCAACTGAAGAAATACCAGATCTGCCTTGACTTTAACTATCATTATGGTTTTGGTTAATATTGTACTTCACATTTCTGATCTTAGGTTTAGCCACGAGAAAGAAAGATTCTACAGAAATGAAGTGAAAGGTGAAAAGGTTTACATGAGATCTAAAATGACAGTATATCATAATTAATTTTTTTTTTAATTTTTTCAGTATGTATCACATCATTCAGTGATTTGTATCTCATGCTCCAGGCTTGTTGTATTTGATCAGCACTTGAGCCACCTCAAATAAAAATTGTATTCTGAATTGGCTCTTATTCAAAGCCCCTGCCCCAGTGCATTTTTTTTTCATTTTAGTCTCCTCTTCAATTCCAAGAATTCTAAAACAAAAGCCAAAATAGCATTTACACCCTTGCTTCCTCCAAAATACCTCTTTTCCTTCTGGGCCTACTTTCTTTGCACTTCTACCCTGTAATTCCAGCTCTGCAGGAGCCCTGGTTCCTTTATAGTATCATAACCAGCCTTTACATGTCTGTCTAGCTACTGAGTAACCTCACTTCTGGGAAGAAATAACTATACACCTTTCCTTGCCCCTCTTTATATGCTTATTAATTGAGCCTAGCCTTCCTTTTCTCTCCTAAAAGAATGGAAATCAGCAAATGCTCTCTGAACACCTCTTGCCCCATGAAAAAGACTGGCAATTTTCCCTATTTCCTCCCACATCACAAAGACCCCTTACCTTAGATCTGTGAAGTACAGGAGGGAGCTGGAGGCAGGTACATATTCACTGAGTACTCAACAGCTCTTTGCAGCAAGCATCGTCCTGCAGTCCTCAAAGTAGAAATATGAGATGTACAGAGTGTCTTGCACCCAAAAGTACAGTTCTCTTATCACTAAGGTGAAAAGAGGTGTCTCATTTTGGATACAACATGGGGTCTTTGACTGACATTTGAGTGCTGCTGATTTAGCTTCAACATGCTCACTCACCTGCTAAGTGTGATGTCAGGACAGCTTTGGTTTATGTAAATACTACCCAAGAACCCTATCTAAGGCGCAGGCAAACATGCAATGAATGTAAAGGAAGGCTGAGTGGGCCCATCTTGAATCAAGTGTTCTTGGATATTACTGACAGGTTTTCAGAGAGCTGTGAAACTACCTTTATAGAAACAAGAGAGTTAGTGATGAGTGACTTTGGTTAGGTTTCTCGTCCATCTACTTGACAGAGCAAAAATTCCTTGCTAGAGGCAGCATGTTTGGAGGGCTTAAGTGAGCTTGATAAACTGGGCAACTAGATGACAACATCATTAGCGGCATAAATAAAAAAGATTAAGAAAAGCCAAAGTAATGATAATAGGAGACATAAATTACCCAGTCAGGTGTTGACTGGAATTCACTAAAGTAAGTAAGGCTGTCTGACGTATTTTATGGATTACATGTATATGTATAAATATGTGTTATGTTGTGAGCAAGTAGGTTTAGCATGAATGGGTTGTTTGTATAAATTTAAATGGATTTTGAGCATACTAATGTAGATATTTATTCTCAAATGACATACAAAAAAATGAGGATGTTAATTTAGCAAATAGACTTATTTCTATAGAAACTAATGTGATTATGGAAGTGATATAGACTGATGTTGACAGAAATAGCCTTAGCATTTTGGGGTAGATTATGCTGTTTCTGAAGTAAAATTTGTACACAGTGTATCGTAGGCAGACATCTACCTCCTGCACCTGCTTGCCTCAAATCAGATTAGTTACCTAGTAATAGTACCTCTAATTATTCTCAAGGAAAAATGTTTGGCTTAATGAGTAACTAAGGTACCATTTTGTATGTACTTGATTCTGAAATACCATTGAAATAGTAATATTGAGTTCCCCTTTGTTCTCATGATCTTTGGTTTGAAATGAAAAATGGAATTTAAGATGTTAGGTCAGTGAGTTTAGTCAGAAAGTAAAGCTTAAAGGAAGTTGTTCAGCAGTGCTCTAGCAGTACATTACTGTTACAGATAAAGGGCACATGTGCCTTTCCAAACCCATTTTTGGGGACAAGCAAAGCATGTCTCAGCTGGAATTTCAGTGTGATGCTGTATTAGGAAATATATGCCCCAGTGGACTAGCTTTTTAATCTTTTCCATCTTTGCAAACCTTAACCAGTTTACTTTCACTTCAGATGTATAAAGTAGGAAATTAATAGTTTTACAAACAGTCAAAATGAGATTTAGCCTAAGAAAATTATACGAGATCTCTGAAAAGCCAGAGTCAGCCTTGGAGTTCTATAGTTCCTGGTCTTGAATATTTAAAACAGGGATTTAATTTTTATAACCTGCAAGTTATGAAGTTATAAGTGAAAAAGTATATACAGTAGTAAGGCCAGGTCTGTATGAGCATCTTTACTTGTGTAATAACTGTAAATAGTAGGTTGTATTTGTGTGATGGGAGTAGAAATTCCATGATAAATGAAGCTGTAAATAGCCTGAAAATTCACTGGAAGTGGTTAGGTGGAAAATTAATATCAATTAAAATTTGACAAAGCACAAGAGGCAAATGAATTGCATTCCTTCTTCCTCAAGGAAGTAGTAGAGGAAATATGAACAACTGGTGTAGAAATGTTTGCCAGGTCATTGAGTTCAAGAGAAGGATCAAGAGACTAGAGTGCTGGAAAAATTAGGCTTGAGTACATTGTTTAGTGTATTTTAATGACCTCCAAATAGCTTAAGCCTGTATTCAGAAGTGGAACAACCATATAAACAAAACCGGGGTCTTTATATAAGAATATCTGTAGACAAGAAGGAAAAGCAGACACAATCTCTCTCTGGTGTAGAACAGCCTGTAAAAGGGAGCATGATCCAGTGCAGGGTACAGAGCCAGGAGGATCACGGGCTCCAATCTGTTCCGAGCCACCGATGCTGTCTGACCCGGGCAGGTCACTTGACTTCCTTGTGCCTCTGTCAATCCAGCTGGAAAATTGTGTAACAAAAGCTGGACCTTGCTGAAAAACAGATGCTCCATCTGAGTTGAGCTGTCCTGGATAAACAAATTGCAAACATTGATAGATACCACAGTGAAACATGGGTCTACAGAGTCTGTAAGAAAGAACAAGCGATGTGGGAAGGATCCAGCTGACAGTCATGAGTGCTTGAAAAAAACTGTTTCCAAGTTCACGAGTGAAATAAGGAGCTCAAAGATGGATGCAAAACTGGTTTATGTCAGAAATTAGAAAATGAGAAAGACAGTGGTGGTTGGAGTCAATGCTGCATCTAGTTTCACACTGACCAAGATGTGAAAACAACACTGGTCCTTTATTCCTTATGGTGAAAATGTAAGTGCTAAAAGGCTTTCTGAGAAATGAGAATCCTCTAATTGCTAACCAGGTATGTGGATGAGACCACCAGAGACTGCACATAATTCACGGATCATGCTTCGGGGTTGTATTTTAGAGCTTTAAGAGGACCCCATTTAAAATTTTATGTCCTTTAGTTTTTTTGTTTTTTTAATTTTATTTTCTTGGATTTACATCTCAGTCTTGGATCCCAAGTTATTCAGCAGCATACCTTATAGATGACACTGCATAGGCCTTGAACAACAAAGGATGTTGATACTTTTGAGGAAAAAAAATCCCAGTGTAGTCTAATAGGCAGGCCTTTGGAAGTAGCATTCAGAAAATGCAGGTTCATTTCTTGACTCTGCTAATGATTGTTGAATGCTCTGGCTTGCCATTTTGATTCTTTTTTGCCTCTATTTCCATGTCAGGAAATTGGAAATAAGGATTTTTACTTCTCTTGTGCAGAGCTGCTGATGAAGAACATCAGGTAAGAATTAGGGTCAAAGCAAAGCACATGTTTTTTCAGTGCAATGAACTAAGAGGCAGCCTTATGTTATCATTTCGTTCTGTTACTTATATTTTTGTTCCACTGACTGATATGGATGTGGCAGAAGGGAAAGAGCAGCTACACGTTTGCTTGTTAGCTGGAGAAGGAATGATGTTGACTTGCACACCAGTACACTTGACTTTTCTGGCAATGCTACACATTAAGTGCAGTTCTGAAGGTCCTGAGACACCAGTTCAGTATGTGTTTTACCACATTTTAAGACTTACACAAACACTCCAACACCACTGCTCCATAGCAGCTTGGGATGCATTTAAAATAGTTATTCTTTGCCCCTTCTGATACTCAGGATGGGGCAGGGTTATCTTGAAGACTTCAAGATGCTTAGAAAGGTCTTGAGCAGGATAAGTACTGAGTTCATCTTAATCACCAAGTCTTAGGATGGCAGATAATTTTGAGGCAGAAATCTTGAAAAGTCACACTAATATTTAGGAGGATAAATATTTCCAAGAACCTGAAGTGTGGTTTTTTGGGAGATGTGTGCTGGAACCAAATGGCCAGCAAGTCAGTAGTTTCCTGTCCTCACACTTAGTCTTGGCAATGAACATTTATGTTGGAAGATGTGTTATTATGGCAGTAATGGAATTGCTTTGAGAATCATCCAAAAACAATCTCAGGGGCTGTGCAGAAAAATGATAACTTCTCTGGACACAAGAGAACTGGTATTTTTTAAGTCTCCAACCATGTTGAGAGTTACCTGTGGTCTGGTCTGTGTCATGCTGCTGGGTTGGACCCCTTCGTTCTGGTCCCCCCAGGAAGTGTGCATGCTTCCTGAAAATACACTGCACTGTCAGACAGGCCACCAGAGATAAATAAGGAGTGAAAATACAGAGGAAATAAGTGAACTGAGATTTTAATATAGTTTTTGGTTTTTTTCTACCTTCATCTTTAAGTCTGTTCTCATTTATTATCCTAGAATACACCCACTTCTTGTTGAACTCACATGTCCTGGGTTGCTTGGGATAAAGTTTATTTTCTTCATAGTTGATGATAAGGGGCTATGTTTTGAATCTGAAAAAAGCATTGATAATAGAGATATTTTCATTTTTACTGAGCAGCTCTTACACAGAATCAAGGGCTTTGCTGCTTCTCACTCCTCCCCACCAGTGAGAAGGCCAAGGGTGCAAAAGCAGTTGGGAAGTGACACAGCCAAGAAAGCTGACCCCAGTGATGAAAGGCTTACTTCATAAAATATGTCGCTGTGCTCAGCATATAAAGCTGGGGAAGAAGAAGGAAGGGGGGATGTTCAGAGGGATGGTTTGTCTTTGCAAATAACTGTTACATGATGGAGCCCTGCTCTCCTGGAGATGGCTGAACACCTGCCTGCCAATAGAAAGTGCTGAACAAATTCCTTGATATGCTTTGCTTGAGCATGAAGCTTTTACTTTACCTAGTGATTGTCTTTTTCTCAGCTCATGAGTTTTCTCACTTTTACCCTTCCAATTCTCTCCCCTATATCAAAGCCAGGGGGACAGTGAGTGAGTGGCTGTGTGGTGCTTATTTGCTGGATGTAGTTAAACCACAACAGTCCTTTTTGGCACCCAGCATGAGGCATGAAGAGTTTGAGATAATACAGGTTGACCAGAGCATATTAGAAGTATTTATTCCTGTTAACAGTTATGGCACACAATATTTATTAATTCATCTTTTCTTGATATTAGTTTATCTAATCCATGCCATGCTGCTTTTTTTTTTTTTCTGTACATGTTAAAGATCTCTGTTGGATTTTGTTTGCTGTGCTATATAGCAATTAGCACTGTCTTACTTGGAGATCAGTTGTTAAAACACTGATTTTGAGCTCAAACTGGTATTTGGGCTCTGTACTCAAGCCATTACTGGATTTCAGGTACCATCTAATGAAAAAAATTAACAATTATACTTCTGAGAGGGTTTTTTTGTTGTTGTTGAGGAAATACATAAAACACCTTTGCTACCTTCTTTTGTGATGTTTTTTTTTTTTTCCCTAGTTACATTAACTTCTCGCTATCATGAACATCCTTAGGTAGTTAAAATATCTCTACTGGTATTTCTTAGTAGTATTGCTTCAGTTAACAAGCAGTTTAGCTGTATGACCCAGGCTCCACAAGAATGTGGTCATGAGCAGGAGAATATGGACCTGAAGTTCTGGAGAATTTCTCACTTCCAATGATCTGGAAATTCACTCCTGAACAACTAGAGGATCCTGATGAAGTGATAGAATGCTTGAAAAAAAAAAAAAAAAAAATACCATGGCTATTCCAAAGAGGCAAAACTTACCACACCGTGCTGGGCCCTGTCCAGCATCTACCAAATGCTGCTCCATACTGTGCAGACCCTTCAGGCGTCAGTAACAACGAAAACATTCTCTGTAGTGTCAACACTCTTTTCAGCAAAAGTCCAAAATGTAGCCCCATACCAGCTATTATGAAGAAAATTATCTCTATCCCAGCCAAAACCAACATGGCATGATTAAGATGCTAAAATACAAACAGGCAAAATGAAAAGTAATTTTTGGTGTTACAAGGCAGAGAACTGTATTCAGCAGAAAGATCTGTGTTCAGTTAGCATCTCTGCCATAGGCATCCCATGTAATTCTGGTCCAATTGTTGTGTCCAAGTTGTGCTTTTTCTTTGTAAGGACCAGCATAAAAGATGTTTTCTCTAAGAGATGTCTGGCATCTCTCCTTTGGTTTTCAGCTGTCAAGGTAAGGAAGTGGACTTTATCCAGGTACATTTTGTGATACCAAGGACAGTATTGCTCCTATCTTGTTTAAGTCTAGCTTATAAATCTTGTAATGTTTCTATTAGAGGAAAATGTCCTCTACTGGGAGGATTGCTGCCTAAACTGTAAGGCAAATACTGCCTTTGCCAGTGCACCTGGCAGTAACAATAGACTGCAAACTACAAAGGATGACATGCTGCAATTAATTTGTGAATGAGCTATTCAAGATAATATCTAAGTGATCGGGAATGGATTTTGCTACCTTTGTATCTTTTAACATTAACAAGAATCAGTTTAGAATTGGACTTTGAACAGTTAAGAGACAACAACAGGGCTATTCTCCTATTGGCAAAACTTACTCTAATTTGCAGTCATTTATGTCCTTTCCTTCTCAAACCATCCACAGGGACTCCTGTGCTGAATAAACCTGGCTGATTAGTATGTCACGAGGTACTATGCCCAGAGTGGCTGTCCATAAGGAGTCACAGCAGAGGTGGGCAGTGTGCCATACAGACATCGTAGTACCGTCATAGGCGAGTGGTCTGTCTATGCTCAGGCATCAAATAAATTAAAACAACAAAAGTTTTCAGCTTCGTTCATAAAAAACAGTCCTTGCATAACTAGTTGTGAGCAGTGAGGATCTGGCGCCCTTCTCCTTCTTTCAGTCTGATAAATTGCCATAAATTAAAATAACATAGATTACTAACCAGTCACTGCTCTTCCAGGCTGTCACAGCGGTGTAATGCAGTTGCAAATGGGAAGGGCAGGTGGTCTAGACAACTGCAAATGGAAAGGTGTCAGCAAGACAATCTTCTATTAAGAGGTGATGCAATTATGAAATGGTTTGGGAACCCCTATATTAACCCATAAAGCAACAGACACTCGCAGAGGGAATTGCCTTGTCGCTGACTTTTACCTGCTGAGCTCTATTTCCCACCTTTGGTAGAAGAATTTCTTTTATAATACATTTCTGTACATTTCTGTCTGTGACAGTGAACCTTGCCATCTGCTATCAGAAAGATAGACTGAAATAGGATGAAGTTAAAAAAACAAAAAATATTTGCTGTAATTTCAAGGCACAGTAGTGATGGGTAGAGACAGAAACTGGCAGCAATCAAATCAGATTAAGACTTCTAGGCCAGTCTGAGAATATCAAGGTGTGCTGAAATGTTTTTTCTCAGGTGTGGGCTTAGGGAGCGAAAGCCAGGATAAGTCCTCCATTAGCATTGCCTTGAATGGTCCAGCTGCTGAGCTGCTTCATGGCTCAAAGGACTGTGAACAAACAAGAACTTTGTTTCCAGGGCAGCGTTCGTGGCTGCTGTGAGCATCGACCCTGTGCCTGCCAGCGCAGAGCTGACAAATCGCATGCAACAGAACCTGCATCCTAATCGAGGCAGCACTGGTCTCATAGCTGGGGAACCGTTTGGGGTTTCATCAGAAAGATTTCATTCCTGGTTCTGGCACAGTGCTAGGGAGAGGCTTTAAGCTGGCCAAACCCTGTGTCTCTGTTTCTCATCCAGCTGAACATGACAGTGACACTTCTCTTCCCATGGGTAGGATATCCAGGGCTTTGGCTGAAAGTCATCCTGCAAGGCATGGGTGTGAAACTGCTCATGTGCTGATATGTGAAGTTGGCTGCTTGGTCCCTAGCCAGCCGTGTATGTAAGTCCCTTTGGAAACAGCAAGACTTAAACATATACAAGAGTCATGTGCTGAAATGCTTTGTCAGTGCAGGTCTTTGTGACTATGATACTTATGTGGTAAGATGAGTAGGATCACAGTCTCAGATATTTTTGAGTATGCTTTGTCTTTCCCATGTAGCTCTACACTTATTACAATATTTTTTAAATGAAGTTTTGAGGGTTTTTTTATGTATAGTAAAAGCATGGCTTGCATGGCCTTAGGATTTTATAGGTCTTCTTGAAGGAAGAATAGGAAAGGGGAAGAAATCATCTAATTCCAACACTATATATTTGTGGGCTGAAAAGCAGCTGTTGCATTGCATAATAAAGAAAACTCACTCAAAAATATGGGGGTTAAAAAGTTGATTATGGAAACTGAGCTTTATAAACAAGAGTGAATTCTAAGCTGAGGTTTCTGAAATGCCAATTACAGTCACTTCAGTACACAGGGGCATGATGAGCTTTTGCTGGGAGAGTTAATGAGCAATTTCATAACGTGCTATATATCACTTTAAGAAGACATGATAAATTGCCACTAATGGTATTGTGTGTATAAATGGGAGCTGGTTTTGCTCTGCATTTAGTTCTAGTGATTGGGTGGTACACCTGGAAAGACTTGTATTTTAATGGGCCCTTTTTAGCACTTTTGCACCTCGTATGTTCTGGATTATATATGATTGATGGCTTTGAATGTATGGGAAGGAAAGATATGTAGATCTTAATGCTTTTAAACCATTTGTTTTCCAGTCTCTATAAAAGACCTCTCTGTTTTCTGAGTAATGGTTTATACTTCTCAAGTAAACAGAAGTACGGTTCTGGGACTTTGCCTTTTAACACTATAAATCCAGTGGTTTTTTTATAGGAGACTCATTCCGTTTACAGTGCTCTTAAGAAAAGACAGCTTTTTTCATGCTAGTCATTAAAGACAAATAAGGACATGGTTTGGTAGAAGGATAATTTGATGTGTGAAATAGATTTTTAAAAAAAATAAAATCAGAGTTTGCTTTGCTTTCATTCTGTGCATTCTCCTAGTTGTGAGTACAATATTTTTTTTCTCACAATACAGTGAGTAAAATTTTTTTCTCGCCCAAGTCACCAATTTCTTCACAGCCATAACCTTTCTGATCCCCTCCCATCCTGCTGGACCCCATCAGTGCTTACAGAGGGGTTGCTTTTAAAGCCTTCTTCTGTCCCCCTCTAACCTAGAAAGAACAGACCCAAACTGGAAATCAAACCTGGGCTTCCCATGTGAAAATGCAGACATTAACTGCGGGCTGGCCTGCGGTGCTCCTTCCTCCGCTCTCTCTGCAAGGCTGGGCAGAGGAGACTCTTGGATTGTTTGACACTGATACCCTGGTGTGGGATTAGTGTTTAGCTGTTGCTTGGTTTTAAGCATCCGTAAGATCTTAAAGCCTAGAGAATCTCCTGCATGTTTCTTGTGTCTGCAAAAACTGGTTCTTCTGAAAGGAAAAGTCCTAATGCTGACTAGAGCCATCAGCAGTACTGAGACACTTGAGTCAGGCTTCTCCTGAAGCTCCTTCCGTGTGCCTCAGTCCCATGGCCTTTTGCCCTTCAAATCCTTGGGCAGATTTCGAGCTGATGTTAGCAGAAGTACAAACTAACTTTTACTGCAGCATGGTTTAATACTGCAGGGCTGAAAGGCAAGTGCATTAACCCCTGCTGACCCGTGTTTTCATAGAATCATAGATTTGTTTAGGTTGAAAAAGACCTTTAAGATCATAGACTCAAACTGTAAACCTAGCTTTAATACATCACTTATTGTCACTTGTTCCCTGTACTTTGTCACTTGTACCTGAATTTTTCAACTTGTGTCATTTTCTAACTGTTGTGTGTCCCCAGCACTGTGTGTAAACTGATGCCTCCTCTTCGCTGGATTGCTGGTTTCTATTTCTAAAATGTACCAAAGCGACGAGTGTATCCTGTAGCATTTCCTACCTGTGCTGCTATTTGTTGCCCTGGGACTGAAAGTGCATAGCTGAGATGTAAAGATCCACAGCTTTCCTTCACTGTCATGAGCGCTTCATCTGTCTGGTGTTCAGGAGCTAGACTGATACCATTTAGAATCATAAACCATAGCTGAGCCTCTATTTCTCAGTTTCACGTGCCTATGTCTTCCATTGGCAGGTTGAAGGCTCAACTGGGGAAAGAGACTAGATGATTTTACAATGTTTCTGCTTTTTTAAAATATTTGCTTGTTAAAATTAAATTTCTGAATAATTACACTAAGGTACTTTGCACCTCCCTCCAATAAATATCTCTTTTTATTTAGTTTCCATTCTTTTCAGGTGTTTAATAAAACTCAAAAAGAGTTGAGGCTTCTGTGTGTTAGTTAGGTGCATGAGCTGCCAGGGGCAAGGGGTCAGGTTGGTGTCCAGCAAATGTCATCAGGAGTTACGTGCCCAGGCATCTTTGTGACCTGGTCGCACTGCACAAGCCCACCACAAGTCAGTCCTTGTTCCCAACACTTAACAAGGTCACTGGCAAGAGAGAGAAATCACAACTCCCGTATTATGAATGACACAAATTAAATGACTTCTCAGTTGTGTATCAGAGTGAGGAACCAAACCCAGTTCTCCAGATTCAGATGCAGTGCTGTAAACACATAACTAGCTTTTCTGGTGTCAAAAAAAGCGCTGGATTTTCTACTATCTTGTGTAATTATTTGTTGAAAAAATATTTTAAGCCAGCCTAAATGTATAGAGTACATATTTGAAATGAGGGTTACTAAACATCTAGAGTAACATGAGCAGAAATTCATGTATGTAGAGGTGTACTCTGACAATTTTTGCCTTCCCCTCTGATGTTTAAAGTGTGATGCTATTACATACTTGGGTTTAACTGCAAAGTATAGATACCTAACTTAACTTTCTACTGCAGTGTAAAATGCCAGGAGAAATGCAAAAGAAAAAAAAAACAACAAACAAAACTTTTGTAGCTTGATAGCTTACATTTAGTAAAACAAGTGATTACTGATAGTGCTTTGGAAATAAAAGGCAAATTTGCTACTTTGAAGTTGAAATATTCCTGTTATGTAAGACAGCACAGATGAGGTTAGATAGCCTAGGATTTAGCTTAGGGAAGGGGGAAGAAGCAAGAGAGAGAACTTGCAACCCAGCCCTCATATGAAAGTTGCCCCAGGCAATTTTGTTATGTCCATGGAAGCATATGATATTCATTGCAAGGCCCATCATTAATGCTGACTCTCTTGGAACCTGTCTTATGTTGTTTCCACTTGGGGCAGGTTAGCTAGAAAATTGATCTGATTTTATTAAAGAGTCATTTTCTTTGCTGTCTGGCAGTGGTCTCTGGAAAGATGTTTTGTTTTTAACATTTGGTGATTGCTCTAAAAGGATCTCCGAAGTCCAATGCCGAAATTGAGACTTATGCACAAAGCTACTTTGTAGCCAAGCTTTTGACTCCTCGCATGGACAGTTTAAAATAGAGCTGAAGGGATCCTTCCTCATCTATGCTTCAGGTGAAGCCATTGTTTTTATTCACATCCTTTAAATAAAAATAAAATACATTTACATTTGCATTTATCCACCCCTTTTTTATGTACATTTAACTAAAAACAAATGGTGATGCCTAGTGTATGGTTCACAATTTCTCATAGTTGGCCACTTTAATGCAATCATCATATTGGTCGGTAGTAAATACTCTCCTATCCTTAGCTTTTACTCTCCCTGGATCGAATCTTCTGTCCAGACTGAAACAAGTTTTGAACAAAAAAAAAAAAAAATATATAAATCCCACCTCTTCTAGTTTGGGGGAGTTGTGTGTAATAAAGGAGCAACTTTATTTTGCTTAAAGGTTTTTTTTTTAAATTCCCACTTAGCTGCCTATTGATCAAAGGATAGTGGTTTAGTCAGTCTGATGGCTTAGAGGGATAAGATCTGTGAGAAAGAATCTTGCCTCTGACTGGCTTTATTGTGTAGGCAGTAGGGGATTCCTTCCAGTGGTTTAAAAGAAAATAAAATATATATAAAATCTGTCTTTTGGAGAAGTGATAGTGAGAAACAGATTTTAGGACAGAGCAGGTAGAGGTGGAGACTGTAAAAACATTCTCAGAACATGTTTCTTTAAAATTATCTACCAACAAACCTCTGTAACAGCAACCTGATATTCCTCAAAGTCCAGCAGCTGAGGCCAGATGTTCTTTAGTGATGTGAGCAGAGGCCACCATCGACTGGGATGAAGTCAGGATGGGGTCTACTGTGAGAACTGTGTTAGGACTTGAGGTGGGTTTGTGTGAAAGCTCTGGTCTGGGAGGAAAACTTGCAACCTGTAGCTATTGGTCTGGATGGTATAGGAGGATGTGGGGAACTGCCTAGGGTATTGTGTGAAGTGAATTGACAGGACACTGTGCCTGTTACAGATGTGCTGAGTGAAGGAAGGGGTTGATGTGCTGTGGAAGGAGCTTTGGCATGTTCTTCCAGTCACCCTTGGGCCCTACAGTAGACTAATGGGGGGGAAAAAAAATAAAAGCCAAAACCAAATACAATATGAGGGAAAAGGATGCTTTCGCTAACATAGGTACCCCGACACCCACTGGATTCTCATTTAGTTTGACTTGAGTATTCAGGCACCATTGCAAATCATTGTGCTGAGCTGTGGCTTATTGTCTACTAACTGAAATGCAAACTAAAATTTTTTAAATGTAATAAACTAGTTAAATACATTTAAACATGAATCAAACAGATTGCATGTTTCTATCTTTGAATTTTGCATCAGTTGAACCTGGAATTAATTTTTGGTAACTAAAGGCAACATCTTGATTTTCATAAACTTCCTTGGGGAATGATCTTAGAACTGTCTTTCCTGCCCTAAATCCCTCTAGTTGCACAGAAATCTGACAAATATCCTGCAGTTGTGTGAGGTTTCACTCAATTTTGAAAATTCCTACCTTTTTCACTACTAACTTGAGATTGGCTATAGAGGAAACTGAAGTCAGTCTGTAATGCACAACACTCAGGACATGGCATGTAAATTGCTGAATCAGACCTATGCTCCTTTCTCCCACACTTCAGTTTCTATACAGCATGCCTGAACAAATGAACTTGTAAAGGTCATGGATGAGCACTTTGCCCATCAGTCTGTCTCCCTGAATCCTGGCACTCTGAATCCTGCTTCCCTTTTACTGACAGGTTTTGGTAGAAGGCTACATTTGAGCAGAGCAGAGAATGTCATGGAGATAGACTATGCTCAGATTAAGCAAGCCAAGCTCTGAGGAAGAGCTGCAGCTTCCCCAGTGACTGTGCTGAAGTTATTATGAAGTGTAAAATTATGGTTGAACCCGCTTTATAATAACCATGTCCTGAAATAATACGAACAGACACTGTTTTAAAGTGTTGAGCATTATAATTTGTATTTACCATGGAAGTTTTTGCCCTCTTGCAAATTATTCTAAATGCTTCTCAGGTTGCAGGGCTCATCGGTAATGTTATTTTCTTGGTTTGTTTTGCTTGCTGTCTCAAGGCGTAGAACATGCACATTACCTCACATAATTCAAGATCAGTCATATGCAGGTCTTCAGCTAAATTTCCACCTTTGTTTGATGCTTTTTGGTTTGTTCTGTTTTTGAGGATGAGGAAAGCTATACTGTCTGTGCATATTATAATCACAGTCTGTTTGTCCTTTCTGTTTACCAGCTTTGTTCAACCCTTCAAATATTTTTAATCTGTTTTACAAAAGACTCAAGCACTTTACTTGCCCTTGAGCATGTAGCATTCACAGCAATGTATGACCCCGTGGAGATCCTCTCTCTGACTTCTTTTGCAATCCCATCTGCACTCTCACAAAATAAGGCCAGAAATGGAAAATTGCAGCAAAGCAGTGGTGGCCAGCAGCTGTTTTGTGGTATGGAGCTGGCTGCAGCAGGCTCTAAAATGTGATCCTTGTGTTTCAGATGGTCTTCCCTCCCTCCTTTGTCATTTTTGTTGTAAATAGGAATTTACGTGCATCGAGACAATGCAATACTATAGGTAAGCCTTCCAGTCAGTCTTATGCCAGTCAGTACTGAATTTTAGCTTTATATTCCTCTAGGCATGTAGTTCACTGTGCAGCATTAGTTTCCCACTGCAGTTATCCATTAGCTTAAGACATTCATGACCCAGGAGGACACTTAAATCTCTCTTCAATCATTATGCCTCTGAACGCTTTCCCCTAATGTCTTGGCTTTCTTTTGGAATCTTTTGTCTTACAGTTTTTATCCTGCTTTTACCTGCATTGAATTGCATTTGCCATCATACAAGAATTTTCTTGAGTTACTCTAACTCCCAGTGTTTAAGGTTGTGCCATGTGGGGAGAGAGAAAGGCATGCGCTCTACTCAGCCATCTGTCAGATGCAGACCATGCTGAACTTAGTGCACCTCGGCTTTCTGACAAAGCATGTGGGGATCCCCCAAAGCTTTGGTACCTAAAAGCTCCCGAGTCACACTTTCCTTCATTTTTCCTTCCTGCCACCGCGGACTGTCTCACTTCTCGGCAAGGGAGAGGATTGCTGTGGCAGGAACCAGCCTGAACAGTGCTGACAGATCCAACAAGGAGGCAAAATAGTGAGGGGAGTGCCAGCAGGGCACTGTGGTGTAGCTGGACCCACTGGGCTTTGCTCAGGCTCTCTAGCAGAGATGTTGACCTGAAAACACTTTCAGAAATCATCATTACAGTCATGTGGATTTGCTTATGCATAACCTTTTTTTAAAACAACAAAATAGTTTGTGCTGTCTCCAGGATTCAGTGGAGCCAGCTATTTCAGAGTGTTATTTACTTTTGTGATGTTTATCTTTCGCCCACTGGTGGGTGTGAACATCACTGGTTTTACAGTGTGCAAAGCAACAACCTAAGACTATTTTTACATTGGGACTTTTTTTTCCTATTTTAGTTTACACAAACTTTTAAGGATCCCTCAGAGCTATAAAAACAATATAACACAATCTATTGCTTCACAGTTAAGAAGAGGAAATTAAAACACCCTATGTTTTTCATTTTAGAATTAAGTACTATGTGAAGTAACCAGTGAATGTAGCTATTTAAGGCATAAAGTATGAATGATTTCAAGTATTTTATTCCAGTCACTTTTCTCTCCCATTTTTGATTAATGAGGCAATGTAAAAATAGAATAAACCTGGCATTTTAAATTGGGGATGAATTGAAAGAAAACCTAATAATTTAGAGTAGCTTACTCATCTTTAAGTGGATATTACTTGACATATCAAATGCATGTATCATCCTTTTCCTGTGATTTATTTTTCATTATTTAACTTGAAATTATTTTCTTCTTCCTCTCCCTTCAGCCAGATGAGAGTTCCTATTCACTGTAATTCCCTAATAAAGGTGCTTTACATAGCCCATACTTAAAATTCTTGTACAACCATAGCCTTACCTTCTCAGAGTCAGATATTTTTGTGATTATTTTTTTTATTAAAAGGTAAATTGATAATCATTAAGAGCTTGTTTAGTGTATAACCTTTTATTTGCAGGGCATCTGATTGTGAGATCGTTTAATATACAAGTGTCCTAAGCTTAAACTTAAATTCTATGCGTAAGAATAAAGATGTTATTAACTAATGTCACTTTGACTCTGACCTGCAAGTAGAAAGTCAGAATCAAGTTCTTTGTCTGGTGGAGCATTAGCAGATGATCTTGAGACTGCAAAGATGTGCTTGCTGAGGGAAAGTTCCTTGTGTATTATGTTGTTTACCTAAGGGTTATATTGAAGACACTCTCTGAACAGCTTGGCTGATTATTGAAAAATGCCTTATAGTAACTTCCAGCCTAAGCTGATCGATAGTAGTGCACAGCTTTACATGGGAGGGAGGGAGCTATTTAAACATTGAGAACCTCCGGGATAACCATGAATGAAAAAATAATGCAGAACAAATACGTTGAAGGGTTCAAGAGAGAAGAGTATCTTCTGTGCAGGGGGAAAAAGGGGAAAAAAAAAAAAAGTTGTTAAATTGCAACAGAAAAACCATTTGAATTCACTATTAATAAAGTGATGGTGGATTTTTCCCTAGGCCAAAAACAGAAGGGGGAGAAAAACCGCAAACCAACAAATTGTAGCACTCTTCAATGTAGGAAGAAGCTAAGAGTTATCTACACACCTCCCATAGAAAGCTTACCTTCACTGCAAGTCTCCAAAACATTCTTGGTCTGTGGCTCTGTACTAAGCTCCTGCCCCTGTAGCAGGATGGAAGGCTGCCTGGCAGAAAAGGACCTGGGTGTGGTGGTTGACAGCCAGCTGAAAGTGAGCCCGGGTGGCCAAGATGGCCAACGACACCCTGGCCTGTAATCAGAAATTGTGTCCAGCAGGTGGGAGGAAGTGATTGTGCCCCTGTACTTGGTACTGGTGAGACCACATCTCAAGTACTGTGTCCAGTTTTGAGCATCACAGTATAGAAAGTATAATAAAGACATGAAGGTGCAGGAGCAGGTACAGAGGAGGGCATAAAAGCTGGTGAGGAGATTGGAGAACACATATTATGAGAAGAGGCTGAGCGAGATGGGATTTTTTAACCTGACGAAGAAAAGGGTGAGAGGAGACTTCATTGTCCTCTACAGCTATGTGAAAGGAGGTTGTGGTAAGGCTGGTGTTGACCTCTTCTCCCTAGTAACTAACAGCAGGACAAGAGAAAGTGGCCACAAGTTGTACCAGGGGAAGCTCGGGTGACATATTAGGAAGAATTTCTTTACTGAAAGAGTAGTTAAGCACTGGAACAGGCTGGCCAGGGAAGTGGGGGACTCACCATCCCTGGAAGTGTTAAAAAGTGGGTGGATGTGGTGCTTTGGGAATATGATCTAGTGGTCATGGAGGTGTTGTGTAGAAGGTTGGACTTGATGATCTTGGAGGTCTTTTCCAACCTTACCAATTCTGATCCTATCATTCAAATGATCTGTGCCATTTTAGATGCCCTAATGGAGAAGGTGGGCTTTGTTCTGCTTTATTGGTGGGAATGTGAGGAAAGGGAAGCAATGATGCTGCAAAAGGGACTTCCTTCTCTCCACAGAAATTAAAAACTAAAGATCCATAGAAGTCTTGTGGCAGATTATATCCTAAGAAACTGAAAGTCAGAGATATTTTTGTTACTAATTTCTTCTGGCTTTTGCAGGAACCATAACCTTCCTGCGTCTCCGTTCCCTGTCTGTTAAACAATGAGTATTTGGTTTCGTCAGGTCATAATGAAGCCACCGGGTTTCAGTGTCTCATTCATGTGATGGTTGAAAAAGATAGAGGATGACATAGGAGGAGATGGTGGGAAAAGCCTGACAAGAGGACAGTGGGCGAAGGGAAAAAATGGGATTGTATCTGGAAAATGGGACATAGATTGATCGCTTTCACAGATGAGATGGGTGATTACAACTTTATTTTCTAATGGGGGGGACATAGAAAGCAAAGTGATTTGCTGAAAGATCTTTGCACACTTGGACTGAAAAGTATCATGCTGTTAAAGCCTAGTGGTGGAAAATCTTTTCAATTGGGTGTGGTTAAAATGATGTAAGCAGAGGAGGCTTCAATTACAGCACCAAACAGGAAGGTAGCAGGATGGATTCCTTTAGTAGGTCAATTCGTGTTAGCTTTCAAAATGTAAAGAAGTTTGGAGCACTTTGCATCCATTTGTGTCAGTTGTGTGTTAAGGAGCAGATTGAACTTCCACCACTGCCGAGGGTGAGATGGGAAAGTAAACAGTGTGTAACTCACTGTTGCTTTAATTGTTCTGTGCTCTGTTTCAGATGTGTTTGTGACTGATAGGGGGTAGCTCTGGCAGAAGTGATGACTCTTAATACAAATGTTCCTTAAATATGATGCCAGTGTAACTTTGCTTACTATGCTGTGCAGAAATTCTGCAGTTTTGTAGAAAAGGTGGAGCTCTAAGAACAGTCAAATAAATCCTTTGCAGTGTAGAATCCTTTTGTTTCCTTAACTCAGGAACATGTCTGATTGTTCTACCATGATGCAAAAGAGATTCTGTGGGGCCCAAGAATGGGTGGATCTAGTTCCCAACTGCACTAACCAACTTCTGAACTTGACTTGGGAAACATATTTTAGGAAATTTCATGACTGCAGCACAGGACTGTAATTTTGCTTTGTGACTCATGCTGAGATATAGTCCCTGCTTGTCTTTTTGTCTGGTCACCTAATGAAGCTCAGGCCACACCTGTTTATGGATGTAGCAAAATGGCAGGGAGGTTTTTTTTACACCACTGATTCTGATGAATGCCACTTATAATCAACACCTCCATGAGGAACTGGCTTGTGTGCAGAAACACTCTTTAATATAAGGGTACACATCAGCAGCACAGTGTGGTCCCTGTGTGTTTATCTCATGAAAGCCAGAATCATTACTGTTATAGAATATTAAATGCTTTGAATGGATCATAATTATTAAGTAATTCTATGATCGTATGTATTTTTTTATTATTTTCAAGATCATTCTTGTTTATAAAAAGAAGAATGTGGTCACTCCAGAATTATAATTAATTATGTGAAGGGACCAGATGAGAATTTTGGGAACCATTCCTGTCCTACAGAGCATACAGGTCACCATGCTCCTCTGATGAGACAGAAAAGTGACTTGCAAGAAGCTGTAAGGTTAATTACTCTTTAGAAAGAGGGGTTAAAGTCAAAGAAGTGTGCAGAACTCTGTTGATAGAATGATGGTTGCTGGCAGATTAAACCAACAAAAATATTTTGGAAATGATCCCCCCCCGCCCCGATTTCTTAAATAACAGCAGATTGGACCTGTGAGTTTTGATTGTGGCTTTTGAACTGGCAAGATTCACATGTGCATCAAATGAAACTGGATTTTAATGCATCAGTTTGAATTAAAAATGAAGGGACAGTTTTTGAAATCAGTGATAGAGATCTATGGGATGGTCACTTTTTTTTTTACAGCCTGTGACATGGAGCTTAGGGGATGCCTGCAGTCTGTTTTGCCCTGAGCATCTTATTTGCAAGCTGAGCTGTATTCAGTTGGATCAGAAGCACTGCCTGTTTTTACTGCCTAGTGCTAACAAATTCGTCTTTAGACTTTGATTTACTCAATTATTGTCGTTAAGATTTCTGTATAAACATTTTGTGTAGGTTTTTGGGAGAACACAGTTTCTCCCCCACCTGCCCCCATAGCATTAGAGGTACGTGTGGTGCTTGCAGAACACGCTGTATGTGTATGCTGCACATCATGGCCAACATAGTGCTTATGGTCATCAATCATTTGATTGTTCTTTAAACACTGTTTTAACAGGCATTCGTTGTATAAATGGATCAGGTTATTGACCTTTGCCAGCAATTGCTTGCTACATGTCATCATGGCTTAATGACATTATCAAGGAACATACTCTGTATTGTAGATACTTTGAAGGGTTCATGCATTGTCTCTCACTAGGACACAAGGCTGGCTAAAGTATCTTGAATTAGCAAGTTATTTGATGTCATCATTAAAATATGCAGAGCATTTCCAGCTACTTATAGAATAGGACAGTGAAATACTTCTCTATTCTACAAAAGCAGAGCCCAGGAAGAAGAGTTATTTGTCATATTGGAATACTTGTTTTTAAATCCTGCTTCTTTTCAGCTTTACAATTTAATCTTTACCTAGAATAGAGTGGTGCAGTCCTCTGAATATCCTGTGAAAATTGTTTGACTGGTCTGCAGAGCTCCAGCTGCATCTCCTCCATTTCTAGGAATACTGTAGATCTAATTGGCACTATTAAATCATTACAGCACATAACAGATGGAACTTCTGACTAAATCAACTATGTTTTTAATGAAGATAAGAGTTTTAAAATTAGAATGGATACAGCATTCTTTATTTCTATAGGGTGGGAAGGTTGTTAACTTTAATGGCTGATTCAATTTAAATGAGGAAGAGAAGCCAATATTATATAAATTTTCTCTTCCGGTAAAAAATTTAAGGTGGTCCTGATTTTTCAAATCCCCAATTGTGAAATTGAACTATTCAGGTGACTATTTTTAAGATTTTCTTGTATATAGAACTACTGTGGTATCTGTGGCTCAGATTTTCTGTTTACAGGAAAACACACATATCACACAAATTACAGAGTCTTAGAATCCTATTTTTTTCCTTGTTTGTACAATAAAATTAAAACACTGCATGAATCAGAGTGAGTTCTTAAGAGCTTTGAAATGGGTATTAATCAATAAATCTTCATGCCAGTGCTTTGAAATGAGTAAGTAGCATTACTTTCACATTATAGCGGAGACTCTTAGAAGTGTTGGTAGCCTGCATGTCCAAAATGCAAGTGTTACCCTGTTGTTCAGTAGCCATTCCTCTTTTCATCCAAAAAGACTCTTTTTGTACAATATAAAAATCTTGATGCTGTGATAATTACTCATTACATATTAGTCTTAGTCTTCACATATCTCCTACTTCTTGTTTGAGATCCTGCTCTTCAGTATCCCAAATTTTACTCTCTATAATGTGTTCTGATCATTAATATATTCCAGTTAGTTCTTTAACTTTTTGTCATGTTTTCTATTGTCATAGCAAAATATCTTCACATGTCATTTAATTTTAATGGTGCTTATTAACAAGATTTTCTGATGCTTATTAACAGCTTTCCAGTGAAAGGCTGGAATATAAAGCATAAGGAATAGTCTTGAGAAAAAGTAGAATTGAGGTCAGAATTAGTGAATTCTTATCCTTCCTTCTGACTTTTTATGACTTTAGGTTAGTTACATCCTTCTTCTGTCAGCTGTGGAGCTGAAAAAAAATGGTAATAAGACCTTTTACTCTTGAGAATACTGTGGACATCTTTGTGTTAAGAGTAACTTCACATATTCATAGATTTTAAGATTTGGAAGGAAAAGGCTGATTATTTGTCTAGGTGTTCTGTACCAAGGCTGTAGGAATTGAACGCTTAATTCTGGAATACAGAAAGTATTCCTACCATGTGATTGTAAACCAGGTGTAACTTCAAGGAATGAGGGCCAACAAGCAGGTATGAAACCAGTGCATAGGAGGAGAATCAGGAAATAAAAGCGCTATTTGATATTTTCTTCTAAGTAAATCTCCTCACAGCAGTCTCCATTTTTTTTATTTTTTTTTCACTAAGGTTGTGTTTGATTGCTGGCTTTGACAGCTCACTGTTGGCAATAAGTTTCATAAATGTCTAATCCAGCTGGATTGTTCTGTCTTCACATTTCCTTCCTACATCAAGAGTATATTAAAAAAAAAAAAAAAGGAGAGAAAAAGCTGGTTGCTTCCATAATGGGATTTAAGATAAAACAGAGAATGTAATCTTAATAAGGAAAGCCATGAAGGCTATGGTGGTGTTTTGTTTTGGGGGCAGGGGGAGGTAAAGCAAAAACTTTATGTAGCCTTAACATCTTCAGGATAGATATAGAGCTGTGATTTTAGCACCAAGACCTAACAAACATCGCATACAAAGTTCAGTAAATGCAGTATTCATAAAAGTATATGTTCTTTGTGACTTCATGTCAGCAGGGTTCTGTAGACCCTCGTTTGTATCAAATAAACTTCAAATGGTAAAGAATACGTGCCATCCAGGGACGAATATCACTTGGAATTGTTTTTTGTGTCTCATAGCTGCAATGGGAAACATGGCTGGCTTCCTGTTTGTCAAGAGTGAAAAACAGGCACATTTTCTGTAATTATTATTAGTAGTGTCAATTGAATAAATTATTCACTCATGACAACAAGATTTACATTCTATTTCCTGACAGTGTGTGGGGGTTTTAAGAAGGTAAAGCCTGACAGTAATGCATTGTACGTTGTAAATTCTTGTGTCACACCTGCACCACAGCAGTAAAGACAAGTGGTGATAGCTTATTTCTTACAGTACCTTCCTTCTCCATCATGGATGATACCCACGTGCTTGCTGGATCTTATGCTTTACTTACCCATTCTGGGACTGTTTAGAAATCCATCTAACACAAAGGTTCATGATTGTGGCTGAGATTGCCATGGACTTCAGAGGAAATGATGATTGAATGGTATATTGGTGGACAAGAGAAGCCAGGTCAGTGACTGCAGGAGCATGATGAGGTGCTAAGTTGTTTATGCTCAGCTCCTCTCAATCATGGCAACGTGGGAGAAAGTGCAGAAATGCTTGAGTAAAAATCTAACTAGTGAATGATAACTGAGCTGAGAAAGGAATTACTATACTACTAGAAAATGGGAGAAGTCAGACCATGAAGGGATTGGGTAGGAAAAAAATGCAGTTATTGTTCAAGGTGCTGAATTGGGAAGGGTCAATGGCATGATGAGAAAGAATGATGCTAAAAAATGGTGTTTGTAGCAGTGTTCTGTATTACTGTAGATGGTAGATAGATTTTTGTCTAGGCTAGTGTAATGATATAAAAAAAGGGTAAAAGTCTAGAAGAGAGTTTTAGGAAAGTCAATTGATGGGACCAGTCTGTTTTACATCGATGTCATGCAGAAGGAATTGGACAGCTTGCCCAAAAATTAGTATTGGGAAAAAAAAAAAAAAGCAAGCTGAGTATAAAAAGATGTTGATGCTGGGTGGAAAAGAAGATGAACATGTTGCCTGTAATGAGAATAGATGGAGTGGAGACATGTTGGGGGGACGAGGAACTGCTGTGTTGAGTTGAATTTGAATTGAAGGCTAAGCAATAAGAGAGATGGGAGAGGAAACAGCAGTGTAGCAGAGAGGAAAATCTGTCACTTGTTAAATAGTAGCTGAGTTTGTGCATGAGATTCTCCAGGCATAAATCAACTGCAGGTCTGTGGGGAGGATGGGAACCAAAACTAGCGTCTTACACAGCCCTCACATAGAGAGCAGGATTCTGGGTGCAAATGTAGGAAGAGATTTCAAGAGGGAAAACATGACCAGTTGTCAAAGACACATGTGAGCTTTCCTCATCCACCATTTCCTCATCTGGGAAGCTTCCCTGTCCCTACTTCCATCCTTGTGCTAAGCAGAGTAGCTGGCTCTTGCCATGTCAGTAGAAGCAGGCAAACACTCCAGTTTCGACTGGGATTGTTTTCAAAATGCTAGTTGTCTCATACCTTGTCTCTGGGATAGTGGGTTTCTAAGAGCAATCCCTACATGCACCCAAGGTTGATGTGATAGTTTCAAGTTGAAGGGGAAGCACCAAAAAGTTCTGTGTATTTTCTGTATGATGTCCTGGTACCAGAAGCTAAGTAGTATGTGGGTACCCTCTTGTTTTAGTGGAATTATAGTTGAAACAATATTTACACCTGTTTTAAATATAGAAAAATAAGATAAATAAACGGCTTGCCAAAAAAATTAAACAGGAGTTATGTGCTCAACTCATAGTCCCTTGCTTCTCTGTTTTATTTCTTTGTAATTCAAAAGCAATCAAAAAAAACCAGCATGTCTTCAGCAATTCCATTGCTCAAACTTATGATATGATGTGAAAGAGGTTGAGGCTTGATAATATATTAAAAAAATATTAATTTATTCTTTTTCCTTAAATAGGAATAATACTTGTCATTTAAACTAGTTCTTTAAAATCCCATACTTTTACCCACAATAATGCAAGAACATTTAATAAGTCTTAAAATATTCATAACACACGGAGATCATTACTCTTGAGACCTTTGTACAAAGTAGTGAAGTGTGTTAGACATATGGCAGAAACCTCTTCATTTCTTATTTCTTGCTATGATTATATGAAAGAAGGGAAAATTCTCTGTTCTTTTCCCTATTGCAATCTGCATGCCATTGTTTTATCTGTTGTGGCCCAAAGTCATCTCATAAATATGTTCACCAAGAACATGGAGTTAATCAGGCTTGAATTTAGCTCAGTAAATATAAGCACAATAATGGTAAATTGCTTCTTTGTTTCCATTTTCCATACAGTATTTCAGACAACAAAAAAGAGGAAAGAATTTATTTCTATATTCCCCATGATATTAACAGCCCAAACTGTGTTGCATGACAGATGCTAGTACCTAGTTTTTATATTATTGGTAATTATCTAAAGCTGTTAATTGCTGTGTCATTGAGTAATAAAAAACAAGCAAACAAACAACAATAGATATTCCTACACTGGAAATGTTTCGTAAATATCAGAAGCCTTTGTCAAGGTACTGACAATTTTGTTTTAATTAATATTTCAATGTGATTGTCTAAAGTCAAGTGGAACCACCATGTATTATATCTAAAATAAAACTGTGCTTACAGTGTATGGTCATAATCCCCAGATCTGTTGTGTTGAAATAACAGTATAATGAGTAGAAGTTAAAATGTCCTCTGCTTTCAAGTCCTCATGGTTGTCATTTGATTAAATAATAGTGCATTCTGTTTGATGTCTTAGCTTTATTATTCAGAAGCACTTCAGTATTATGTGTCCTACCTTTTGTATTATATGCTTCTGGCAACCAGGTATCCATATAGGTCCTACTTACACACCTGCAACAGATACACTGTACGTTGAGCTTGTGTGTGTGCTGCTTTAATATAGAATTCTAATTGTTCCTCTTAATTTTGATGCATTCGCCAAAAAGAGGAAAATCATTGGTCAGGTACAAAAAGAAACTGCTTAGTATTTGAAGGAATTTGATAATTTTGTTTTAGTTCGTAGCTTGGCAGGTGGTAATAATGCTATGCCAGCACTGTCAAAATATGAAAATTAAAGTGACGATGGGTTTTAATGAAATCCATTTGACAAATATAATTAAGGTGTTTTAATATGAAGCCCTGTAATAAAGACTACCGGTGGACTCCCTGAGGTCCTGACTAATTGTGTAGATTGCTTTTAAGCTTTGAATAGTTTTATTGGATAATGAACTGTTAAGAAGTGTTAGATCTTTCTTAAGCAGAATTTGGTTTGAAAAAGAAGAGGAGAGACAGGCCTGAGGTGTGGCATTTTAAACATAATTAGAAGAGAGATTTAAGTTAACATCTTTGATCTTGCTGTCAGTTTTTGATTAGAGCTGTAAATGCTTTAATCAAGTGCAGTGTAGTCATTACATTTCTAACTGTTTTTAAACTGCGAAATTACTGAGACACTGACATCGGTTTAACACTTTTTGAGAATTTCCAGCAAAGTTATGTTTGTAAACTGGCGGTTTGCATTAAAATGTCATACTGCAATAATTTACCAATTGAGTAGATCATGGGATAATTATAGCTTGATGCTCAAATGATCTTGAGAACCTTTGAGATTAAATATAATGTCCTGTAGTTGAGGAGTGCGCCACTCCAGACCTTATTTTTAAAATAATTTCTAATACTTCTTTTTTTTCAATTAAAATTATATCCTAAGTAGTAGTTTTAATGAAAATGAATATATAAGAATTTAAGTGCAATATGTAAATGACTTCCATAGGATACAATCCTTTTAGTGATACATATTGTGTTCTGCCAATGTGGATTTCTTCACCCTCATCTTAGAAATGAGGAAACAGGCACAAATATTTACCACTTATACTTTAGTGGCTGAGCCAATAGTAACATTGTGTTCTTTCAAATCCCTGTCTTGCAGCATTAAACACTGCTTGAAGAAATTTCAGGGTTTTAAAAATTGTTAACTTTTTTTTTTACTGGCGTTCAAACCATCAATTAAAATGGCCATGAGCAGATGTATGCAAAGTCAGTGAGAATGGTCAGCTGGATGGTACCTGCCCATAGATGGCATGCCTTTCATATCACATACTGAACCCAACAGTCCAGGTCCTTTTCCAGATCTGCCCTTGCCTCCTGGTGTTCTCCATCTTGGAACATGACAGAAAATCCAGATACTTGTCTCTTTACTGTTTCAGCCTAAGGACTACTGGGCATGCTGTTTTGCTCGTGTTTGTCCTTGTAGAAATTAGCTACAGCAAAGAAAGATGTACTTAATTTGTTCTGTCTGCAGCATGCAGAACATTCATATAAATAAATGTTAACAGTGACCTGCCATCAAGTCCTTCACAATTGTTAATTACATCCCAGAGCAGACCACCTGATGTTTCTGGCAGCATGTCCTACACACTAACATGTCTGAGGGCTGGCAGACCAAGAAAGAAGGGAGATGTCATCCAAACTCAGGACATCCTCACAGAGGCTGTTCAGCTGCCAGTGCTTCTTCATGGCGCCTCTAGCACACTTGCCTCACTGGGCTGCAGTTCAGGTAACACCCAACAGAGAGAAGCAGTCTCTCTAGTAACCCAACCACTGGGGACGCAAAAGACTGTCCTGTAGCTGCGCTGGCACCTGGGCTGCTGCAGGCAGCTGCATCGGGAGAATCGGAGCAAAAGCTGCTGCCCCGTGCAATAACTGCTCGCTTTTGGAGTAGGTTTTTGGTTTAAACATCTCCAGTTTGCCCCAGTTAAACCATACAGCAGTAGCCTACTGCAGAGATGCAAAAAGCAACAGTAAGCGTTGCTGAATTCCTGCATCGGAAGAAGTCACGCTTGTCATCTTAGACACTTACAGAAAAATCAAGTTTTACATTTTTTCCATTCAGGGATGCCTTAGGAACAAATTGTGTCCAAATGCATTAAAGGCCTCATGTAAATCTACCCCTTAAAGACCACTTGAAGAGCTTAACTAGATCCTTAAAATTTGGTTCTGCTCTGAGGAGAGCTGTAAAACAACCAATTTGTGTACAGTCTTTTATTTCTGTCTCAACAATTTCTGGAATAAATGTCTTTGTTTGACAAGAACAATTGCAGAGATTTTTTTTATTTTTTTATTATTTTTTTTGTAATATACATAGCCCTGCAAACTCAGGTTGGATTTTAAAATCAGTCTATATTCTTTCCTTTTTGTACACCGCCTGATAACAGCATTTTGCCAGACCAATGGATATTTGTCATTGTTCCCTATGCATCCTTGCTGTGGGTTTATTGAGTTAGTGGTTTTCTCAGCATTACTCTGTGCGTAATCGAAGGCAATGTTGCAGATGGAAATAACTAGCGCTCAGTTTGTGTGTGTGAAAAAGGAGCAGAATCCATAGCTGCATTGGTTCTGCAGGGGAAAAATAAAAAAAAATAAAGGAAAAATGGCTTGAGATGGACAGGTATAAGCGGAGGAAGAGAGGAGTACATAAGAAGTGTGCTATGAAAGTAGCACAGAGTTGTTGATGTTTTGTTCTTTAGGGGCAGGTTTTTAAATTTCTCTATATCTCAAATGAACACAGATTATAATTGGTGAGTATAAATATCATTATGTATAAAACCAAAATTCAAAATGTGATAAAATAAGCTAACTACTAAACCATCACTAAACAAAAATACAGCTAAGCGAGCATTTCCTAGATATCCTTCCAGAGGCCAGAATAAAATTCTGTGGCAGAGCTAGAACTTAAACCATAGCCAGCCCATTAAGCTTTGGACTGTCCCTTCTCTCTGCTCCTTGTCCCTCCGTTTCCAAGTAGCTTCCTCAGGTCTCCAGAGTCCTGATAGAAGAAACATTCTTTTCTTCAAGCAAAGCTACTGTCATGACAAAACTGGTGTGCACTGCGTATCACATGATTTCTAGCTGTAAATTACCTACTGAATAAACTTTATCTTGAAAGGCATTTTTCCTCTCCAAATTGCCACCTCCTTGAAGAGATACTACATTTTCAAAAGAAGCTGAAAATTATGAATGATTTTGACTTAATTTTGCCTCCTTTTATAGATCAACTTTTAAAAGATCTTATTTTGTATTGTTAGAAACTTTGAGCCATAACTTCTCTCTTAATTATTATTTTTTAAACCTTAGNTTAAAATGGCCATGAGCAGATGTATGCAAAGTCAGTGAGAATGGTCAGCTGGATGGTACCTGCCCATAGATGGCATGCCTTTCATATCACATACTGAACCCAACAGTCCAGGTCCTTTTCCAGATCTGCCCTTGCCTCCTGGTGTTCTCCATCTTGGAACATGACAGAAAATCCAGATACTTGTCTCTTTACTGTTTCAGCCTAAGGACTACTGGGCATGCTGTTTTGCTCGTGTTTGTCCTTGTAGAAATTAGCTACAGCAAAGAAAGATGTACTTAATTTGTTCTGTCTGCAGCATGCAGAACATTCATATAAATAAATGTTAACAGTGACCTGCCATCAAGTCCTTCACAATTGTTAATTACATCCCAGAGCAGACCACCTGATGTTTCTGGCAGCATGTCCTACACACTAACATGTCTGAGGGCTGGCAGACCAAGAAAGAAGGGAGATGTCATCCAAACTCAGGACATCCTCACAGAGGCTGTTCAGCTGCCAGTGCTTCTTCATGGCGCCTCTAGCACACTTGCCTCACTGGGCTGCAGTTCAGGTAACACCCAACAGAGAGAAGCAGTCTCTCTAGTAACCCAACCACTGGGGACGCAAAAGACTGTCCTGTAGCTGCGCTGGCACCTGGGCTGCTGCAGGCAGCTGCATCGGGAGAATCGGAGCAAAAGCTGCTGCCCCGTGCAATAACTGCTCGCTTTTGGAGTAGGTTTTTGGTTTAAACATCTCCAGTTTGCCCCAGTTAAACCATACAGCAGTAGCCTACTGCAGAGATGCAAAAAGCAACAGTAAGCGTTGCTGAATTCCTGCATCGGAAGAAGTCACGCTTGTCATCTTAGACACTTACAGAAAAATCAAGTTTTACATTTTTTCCATTCAGGGATGCCTTAGGAACAAATTGTGTCCAAATGCATTAAAGGCCTCATGTAAATCTACCCCTTAAAGACCACTTGAAGAGCTTAACTAGATCCTTAAAATTTGGTTCTGCTCTGAGGAGAGCTGTAAAACAACCAATTTGTGTACAGTCTTTTATTTCTGTCTCAACAATTTCTGGAATAAATGTCTTTGTTTGACAAGAACAATTGCAGAGATTTTTTTTATTTTTTTATTATTTTTTTTGTAATATACATAGCCCTGCAAACTCAGGTTGGATTTTAAAATCAGTCTATATTCTTTCCTTTTTGTACACCGCCTGATAACAGCATTTTGCCAGACCAATGGATATTTGTCATTGTTCCCTATGCATCCTTGCTGTGGGTTTATTGAGTTAGTGGTTTTCTCAGCATTACTCTGTGCGTAATCGAAGGCAATGTTGCAGATGGAAATAACTAGCGCTCAGTTTGTGTGTGTGAAAAAGGAGCAGAATCCATAGCTGCATTGGTTCTGCAGGGGAAAAATAAAAAAAAATAAAGGAAAAATGGCTTGAGATGGACAGGTATAAGCGGAGGAAGAGAGGAGTACATAAGAAGTGTGCTATGAAAGTAGCACAGAGTTGTTGATGTTTTGTTCTTTAGGGGCAGGTTTTTAAATTTCTCTATATCTCAAATGAACACAGATTATAATTGGTGAGTATAAATATCATTATGTATAAAACCAAAATTCAAAATGTGATAAAATAAGCTAACTACTAAACCATCACTAAACAAAAATACAGCTAAGCGAGCATTTCCTAGATATCCTTCCAGAGGCCAGAATAAAATTCTGTGGCAGAGCTAGAACTTAAACCATAGCCAGCCCATTAAGCTTTGGACTGTCCCTTCTCTCTGCTCCTTGTCCCTCCGTTTCCAAGTAGCTTCCTCAGGTCTCCAGAGTCCTGATAGAAGAAACATTCTTTTCTTCAAGCAAAGCTACTGTCATGACAAAACTGGTGTGCACTGCGTATCACATGATTTCTAGCTGTAAATTACCTACTGAATAAACTTTATCTTGAAAGGCATTTTTCCTCTCCAAATTGCCACCTCCTTGAAGAGATACTACATTTTCAAAAGAAGCTGAAAATTATGAATGATTTTGACTTAATTTTGCCTCCTTTTATAGATCAACTTTTAAAAGATCTTATTTTGTATTGTTAGAAACTTTGAGCCATAACTTCTCTCTTAATTATTATTTTTTAAACCTTAGTGCTTCCAGACTCCAACTTTGCAATACAGTTCTTTTATATGGTATTTAGATTTTAAGATATTTAGTTGGTGAAAAATTGGGAAATGTGAAAGGGTGAGCTAATTAATGTTTCCTCAGCCTATTTAAAGTATACTGTTGTGTTAGAGTTTTGCCACATTAGTAATTTATGCCTGTTACACCTTTTTTTTAATCATCTATTACTGACTTCTGGGGTTCTGTTTTCACTTACAGACTNTACACACTAACATGTCTGAGGGCTGGCAGACCAAGAAAGAAGGGAGATGTCATCCAAACTCAGGACATCCTCACAGAGGCTGTTCAGCTGCCAGTGCTTCTTCATGGCGCCTCTAGCACACTTGCCTCACTGGGCTGCAGTTCAGGTAACACCCAACAGAGAGAAGCAGTCTCTCTAGTAACCCAACCACTGGGGACGCAAAAGACTGTCCTGTAGCTGCGCTGGCACCTGGGCTGCTGCAGGCAGCTGCATCGGGAGAATCGGAGCAAAAGCTGCTGCCCCGTGCAATAACTGCTCGCTTTTGGAGTAGGTTTTTGGTTTAAACATCTCCAGTTTGCCCCAGTTAAACCATACAGCAGTAGCCTACTGCAGAGATGCAAAAAGCAACAGTAAGCGTTGCTGAATTCCTGCATCGGAAGAAGTCACGCTTGTCATCTTAGACACTTACAGAAAAATCAAGTTTTACATTTTTTCCATTCAGGGATGCCTTAGGAACAAATTGTGTCCAAATGCATTAAAGGCCTCATGTAAATCTACCCCTTAAAGACCACTTGAAGAGCTTAACTAGATCCTTAAAATTTGGTTCTGCTCTGAGGAGAGCTGTAAAACAACCAATTTGTGTACAGTCTTTTATTTCTGTCTCAACAATTTCTGGAATAAATGTCTTTGTTTGACAAGAACAATTNAAGTTTGAAAAAAAAAAATCTCTTGCTCCACACTTAAAAGATTTCAGCGTTTCAAAACATTTCCTTCTCTTTTGAAAACCTGATGTAACTTTGTTTTCTGTTTGCTGGTTGGCTGATAGTCTGTCTCATCTATTTGGTGCTCAGCTCTGTGTCTTGAAGTATATTTATTATTTTAAAAGTAAATCAGCTCTAGAGGGACGGCCAACTTTATGAGCTTCCAGCTGCTGAATGCTGGAGTCTAAGTTGCCAACTCTCTGCCTTTCACATTTTAAGTCTTTGAAATAACCAGTACTGCAGGGCCCGAAGTAATTATTTACACTGCTTTGAGTTTATAGCAAACTTGGTAGATGGTGGAGCATTTTGTATTAAATTATGACTGTGAATCCAGCCTTAGTTAGATGAACCAAAGAGCACTGTTGTGTCAACTCAGTCCTATTTGGAGTCATAGGTGTAATTAAATGATGGTTTGTGACTCAAGTTTTAGAAGATAGGTTTCTGCAGCTTAATTTAGATGCAATCAAGATTGTTAATGCTCTCCCTTGCTAAATTGCTTTCAGAAAAGTTCAAGATTGGCAGTACTGTAATGAAGCAGTATCCATTCCCTTCGCCAAGCTCAGACTTCTGCTATCCCGACAGCACTTAAAAGTAGTAGGAAAATAAGATACTGAGGGTTTGTTCCCAACTTCACTTACATAAATGATTGAAATGGGGGTAGCAAGTTGTTTACTTATTGATGGACTGAGCAAGGAGTTCTTATGCCTTAGAACTTATTTGAAGGAAGGTGGGGGAAGAAGATACAAAGGGAGGAATTTGGAGCAGATGAGCATTGCAGAGTTGGTGCATGGCTAGAGTAGTGGTTGGACTTTAATGTAGACAAGTGCTCAGGAGAATCAAAGTCTGCCACCTCCTGTGAATGTTGCTGTGAGGATGTTAGTAAGGNGCCACATTAGTAATTTATGCCTGTTACACCTTTTTTTTAATCATCTATTACTGACTTCTGGGGTTCTGTTTTCACTTACAGACTGTAACAAGCATTTCATTTAATATAGGGGAAAAAAATGGTTTCACTTACTTTTACTGTACCCGAAAAGGAGAATGGGATTTGCAAATGATAAATGGGGAAGTTGACTAGCTAACTAATAAAGATTTGTCTTAATCAAGTATGATTTGTCAGAACAGGAGCGCACTGGGGTCAGGGCACACGCAATGAATAATACAGCATTCACTGGAGAAAAGGACCAGGCAAAAGGCCTCATAAATATGCTGCGATTACCCATTGCTAATTCGTATTCAAAGAATGTGTTGCACTGAAGCCAGCTTCGAGGTTGCTGAGCTGTTCACCTGCTTTGTGGGCTTTCCGATGTTTAAGAAAGTTTTTATATATAGATCTGGATATAGACAGACCGATTTGAGTGTTTTATTTTTGCACAAACTGCTACACTTTTTGTTCGATGATTTAGAGCATTATTTATTCATCATCCTCTATGTTTGTTTTCTAATGTCTGGACATTATTTTTGTTGTTTAAATATGAATGTGAATGCAGCAGGAGATAGTTCCAGTCACATTTAAAATGAATTTCTGAACAGTGAAAGAAAGGTTAAGACACACTTTAGATCCATGGAAGTATAACAGATCAAACAGGCGTAGACTTTTTTCTTGTGTTTCCAGCTTTCCTGGCTTTCTAATCACTCTGTAGATTCAGGGTAAACCTGGTACATCAGGATGTTAGGGGAAATCTAAACAACCCCAAATGTCATTTTATCTGGCTCTGGCTTTGTTTTCATTTGTTGACATTGCTTTTTGCTTCAAGGAGCAATTTCTCAGACGGATACAGTTGAAGGATATAGTCGTCTCATAGATTTTCTGATGTCCAGAAGATACTACAGATTGATAAGTTTTAGCCATATAAATGGGTCATGAAGAATCAATTAAAAATAAAACAAAATTGTTTCAGTGCTTACAGGTACAACTAGCAGACTTTGTTCTTTGTCTTTGTACAGTTTAAATGTCATACACTGATGGTTTGTTTAGTTAAATAAGTTTGAAAAAAAAAAATCTCTTGCTCCACACTTAAAAGATTTCAGCGTTTCAAAACATTTCCTTCTCTTTTGAAAACCTGATGTAACTTTGTTTTCTGTTTGCTGGTTGGCTGATAGTCTGTCTCATCTATTTGGTGCTCAGCTCTGTGTCTTGAAGTATATTTATTATTTTAAAAGTAAATCAGCTCTAGAGGGACGGCCAACTTTATGAGCTTCCAGCTGCTGAATGCTGGAGTCTAAGTTGCCAACTCTCTGCCTTTCACATTTTAAGTCTTTGAAATAACCAGTACTGCAGGGCCCGAAGTAATTATTTACACTGCTTTGAGTTTATAGCAAACTTGGTAGATGGTGGAGCATTTTGTATTAAATTATGACTGTGAATCCAGCCTTAGTTAGATGAACCAAAGAGCACTGTTGTGTCAACTCAGTCCTATTTGGAGTCATAGGTGTAATTAAATGATGGTTTGTGACTCAAGTTTTAGAAGATAGGTTTCTGCAGCTTAATTTAGATGCAATCAAGATTGTTAATGCTCTCCCTTGCTAAATTGCTTTCAGAAAAGTTCAAGATTGGCAGTACTGTAATGAAGCAGTATCCATTCCCTTCGCCAAGCTCAGACTTCTGCTATCCCGACAGCACTTAAAAGTAGTAGGAAAATAAGATACTGAGGGTTTGTTCCCAACTTCACTTACATAAATGATTGAAATGGGGGTAGCAAGTTGTTTACTTATTGATGGACTGAGCAAGGAGTTCTTATGCCTTAGAACTTATTTGAAGGAAGGTGGGGGAAGAAGATACAAAGGGAGGAATTTGGAGCAGATGAGCATTGCAGAGTTGGTGCATGGCTAGAGTAGTGGTTGGACTTTAATGTAGACAAGTGCTCAGGAGAATCAAAGTCTGCCACCTCCTGTGAATGTTGCTGTGAGGATGTTAGTAAGGGAGCTCAGCTAGATTGGTGATGGAAGTAGACAGAAAAAAATACATCAGTTAGTGAGAAATGAGTAGTTTTATACCAGCAGATTGATGTAAGTTAGGATTTCAGAAAAGGNTGGTTTCACTTACTTTTACTGTACCCGAAAAGGAGAATGGGATTTGCAAATGATAAATGGGGAAGTTGACTAGCTAACTAATAAAGATTTGTCTTAATCAAGTATGATTTGTCAGAACAGGAGCGCACTGGGGTCAGGGCACACGCAATGAATAATACAGCATTCACTGGAGAAAAGGACCAGGCAAAAGGCCTCATAAATATGCTGCGATTACCCATTGCTAATTCGTATTCAAAGAATGTGTTGCACTGAAGCCAGCTTCGAGGTTGCTGAGCTGTTCACCTGCTTTGTGGGCTTTCCGATGTTTAAGAAAGTTTTTATATATAGATCTGGATATAGACAGACCGATTTGAGTGTTTTATTTTTGCACAAACTGCTACACTTTTTGTTCGATGATTTAGAGCATTATTTATTCATCATCCTCTATGTTTGTTTTCTAATGTCTGGACATTATTTTTGTTGTTTAAATATGAATGTGAATGCAGCAGGAGATAGTTCCAGTCACATTTAAAATGAATTTCTGAACAGTGAAAGAAAGGTTAAGACACACTTTAGATCCATGGAAGTATAACAGATCAAACAGGCGTAGACTTTTTTCTTGTGTTTCCAGCTTTCCTGGCTTTCTAATCACTCTGTAGATTCAGGGTAAACCTGGTACATCAGGATGTTAGGGGAAATCTAAACAACCCCAAATGTCATTTTATCTGGCTCTGGCTTTGTTTTCATTTGTTGACATTGCTTTTTGCTTCAAGGAGCAATTTCTCAGACGGATACAGTTGAAGGATATAGTCGTCTCATAGATTTTCTGATGTCCAGAAGATACTACAGATTGATAAGTTTTAGCCATATAAATGGGTCATGAAGAATCAATTAAAAATAAAACAAAATTGTTTCAGTGCTTACAGGTACAACTAGCAGACTTTGTTCTTTGTCTTTGTACAGTTTAAATGTCATACACTGATGGTTTGTTTAGTTAAATAAGTTTGAAAAAAAAAAATCTCTTGCTCCACACTTAAAAGATTTCAGCGTTTCAAAACATTTCCTTCTCTTTTGAAAACCTGATGTAACTTTGTTTTCTGTTTGCTGGT